>JAXQQM020093041.1:0-10469 GCA_034641835.2 Pinus albicaulis
CTTAGATTGCTTTCCTTTACTTCTGTGACCTTTCTTAGGAGCAATATCAAGGGTCTGAAGAAGCTGGACAGTCAACCTATGAAGGAAATAAAATGAATTTTTTTTGTCAGAGTCAGGATAGGGAGTCCATAGCCAGAGATAGGAGCCGCATAGAGTTGACAAAAGGTATTGATCTACATTGATGTATGGTTTAGTTATGCTGTTCAATTTTTTGTTCATGTCATTGTATATTTTTCTCTCTGATTCTTTTATAAGGTCTTAATAATGAATTTATTCATCTAGGAACAAGGAAAATTGATAGGTTCTCCCTTTTTCTTTATTGGTAGTTTTATTTCTGCACTTTTTCTTCTTCCTTTGGTAAACTAATTTGTAGATTTGGAAACATATTACAGCCATGAAACAACACTTTTATAATTTGATTAATGAGAGGCATATGTCCAAGTTGTCATGGAGGGAATTCAAATCCCACCATGGTGTCAAGAAAATGGTATAGAAGAGGGTAATGAGCATGTTGAAGCTGAGAGTTATGTGGGGAAGCTAGAGACATGTGTCATAGATAGACAAAAAATAAAAGAAAAGAAGATGATCCAATCATGCAAACTAAGCTACCTAATTGCACACTCTTTTTGAAATTTTTGCAAAAGTGCTGAAAGGCTCAACAAGTGCTCCAAATAACATGGGAGAAGATGGGCTATACACTATAAAATTCCTTTCAGTCATGTCTGTGCAAAAGTGGAGCAACGATAAATGACTGACATCAAAAATTTGTAAATAAGTAATTGTTGCTACATTCAATCAAGCCGAAAGAGTGATGCAGACTGTATGATTGTATAATTGATTAAAAAAATCAATAAAATGTCATCAACAAGTGCTCAAATATTACCATGATTATTGGTCAAAATGAACTAAAATCCTACCATGCTATCTGTTATCCCTTAAATTTCCTTTGCTTTTTGAGAGTTTTCTTTCAGAACTATGTAAACATCTGGATGCACTCAAGAATGGTAGAGGGTGCTACTCTTGAAATGGTTATTGATTTATCTAGTGTAGAACATATTATCAAACACTATCCAGTAATTGGTGATTGTGTTGCTGTAGAAAATGCACTTTCATTGTACGTCACTTTGACTTGGACATAAGTCGGAAGATATAGAGATATATATATATATATATATGATAGAGTATAGGATACATATATATATATACAGAGAGAGAGAGAGAGAGATATATAGAGAGAGAGAGAGAGAGAGAGGGAAAATGTTACAAGCAGGTGGAAATTTGAAGAGTATGAGAGCATTGATCCACTACTATATATACATATATATATATATATATATAAGAAAGATATATAGTATCCCCTACATGCTGTAAATATAAGTAGTGGGGCGCCAGGAGCACAGAATGCTAATCCTGTGGTTATCCATGATAAGATGTTTACAGCATCATATAAAGATCCATGTGTAGCGGTAGCAACACCATGGGGACTTTATTTCATTATATAAATATAAATATATTATAAATATACGATTATAAGCTCTGAGAATATGGTATGAGATGCCACAGTTAGCCTCTTACACACAATGCCTAGGTTGAAAAGATGAAATTCGTTCTCCTCCTCAGCTAGCATCACTTATAGAAGTTTCAATGCTAAGGCATAGTGTATTTATCATAATCAAATCGAAAGGATTTTCTGTAAGAAAGAGGGCCTGGCTGGAGCAATATAGCAGAGTAGTTGTATGTTTGAATTTAAAAGATAGTTGTGTTTATACTATACCAACTCTAATGCATCCCATAGCTTTAAAAACCTGTTGGTTTCAATTATTAAGTAGTCAAACCCTCCAATCAGCATCATGATCTCTAATAATATTTCCAAGACCTTCAAGGTGTCTTCAATAAGCAACCCAAGTTTTGCACCTGTTTTAAGCCTCTTCTTCAAGAATTATCCAAGGGTGTCTTCAACAATGCTCAAAGGTTTCCTTTTTGACATGAATAACAATTATTTAAGACTCCAAGGTACTTCTTCCAAGATCTTCACTATATTAACCAAGTGATGGCTTCAATGATGCTCCAAGGTCTCCTTTATAAATCCTTAAATTAGTACAAAAGGCCACTCTGAGGTTGTCTTCAAGAGTATCCCCAAGGCAACTTCAAATCCACAAAATACTGTCAATAGATGTTAATTCCAAGCTTGATTAGGACTAGCCAAGCCTCTTACAAGTGCATCCAAGCTACCACAGATAGGCTTCCACCGGTAGAATACCCAAGCTCTTTAACTAGTCAATACACCGAGTATTTCACAAGCTTGTGTGAGCACTTCCAAGAATGCACTGTTCTATAGATAAATAAGCTACAGGTATGAACATTTATATGCTCACAGTAGTATATCATAGCTAGTATGATCACAGGTCTCCACAGTAGTATGTATATCACAGCTAGTATGGTCACAAGTCTTGCAATAAGCTACAGGTCTCCACAATAGTATGATCACTCCAGAGTTACATAACAATTATTTAAGACTCCAAGATACTTCTTCCAAGATCTTCACTATATTAACCAAGCGATGGCTTCAATGATACTCCAAGGTCTCCTTTATAAATCCTTAAATCAGTACAAAAGGCCACTCTCAGGTTGTCTTCAAGAGTATCCCCAAGGAAAATTGAAATCCACACAAGACTGTTAAAAGATGTTAATTCCAAGCTTGATTACGACTATTCAGGCCTCTTATAGGTGCATCCAAGGTACCACAGATAGGCTTCCACTAGCAGACTACCCAAGCTCTTTAACTAGTCAATACACCGAGTATTTCACAAGCTTGTCTGAGCACTTCCAAGAATGCACCATTCTATAGATCAATAAGCTACATGTATGAACAATTATATTCTCACAGTTGTATATCATAGCTAGTATTATCACAGGTCTCCACAATAGTATGTATATCATAGCTAGTATGGTCACAAGTCTTGCAAGAAGCTACAGGTCTCCATAGTAGTATGATCACTCCAGAGTTGTATCTATTTCTGAGTTCTCCACATATGGACGAGACACTCCAAAAATATGAGATGTGAGTTCCTTGTGATGGTGAAAATGGCTTGGACTGAAGGTCTATCCTCTTAACCTAAATTTCTGTGACAAAACAAAAGCTATTTTTCCAAGGTCAGATGGTCTGTGAGGTGGTGTCTGAGCCACAATTTTTTTGTGACAGGTCGGAGGGTGATCAAAGAGGTATTATGCCTATAGTCTGAGGGTCATCACAGAGGTATGTTTCATGTAGTCCGAGGGTTATCACATAGGTATGCTGTTACAGACCCGAGATACAGTGATATCATAAGTAGCCCCAATGATAGAGTTAGCTTTCAGAGAAAAGAGGAAATACTGGTGATGGAGGGATGTGAAGATAAATGCCAATAGTCAAGGGCGATGGAGTCAAGGGAATCTTATGGACAAGAGGATATCAAGAAGAATGACCCTCCTTAGGTTAGTTATTCAGAATAATGGATAGCGGAGGAGAAACTAGTATTTAAGGATGGGCACACCTGCAAAGTCTAAAACCCAATAGAGAGAATTCATTAATAGGATTTCCCTCGGCTCAAAGATCAATGTGTATGAGCTTGTTGAAAGGGTAAGTTTGTACAAACTCATTTACTACTATAGTTGATATGATCACTTGCACGTCTATATAGTGCCAGCAAGACAATGCCCTTCAGTTTTTCTCTCTGCCCTTGACAAGAAACAATCGCTACCCATGGAGACCACAATTACTGCTGACACGGCCTACATATGAATTAGTTTTAACAAATTCCTGGAGCCCCCAACATTGATTTTCACTACCTTTGGGGACAAGAGGGATGCTGTTTTTATTTGGGCATGCGTTTGTTCAGATGTGTCCAACACCATTTGAAGTTGATCTTGCCTGTAATTGGTTAAAATATGGTGGGGGAAAAAATTTCAAATGTCAAAGTGAGAATAGGACTGACTGTTAAATCTTCCAATTTTCTTCTCTCAGTAAGAGCTCTCAACTTGGGTACAAGATTAACATATTTCCAATGCTCATGCACGAATACAATTGATTGTGCAGAGCATTTTTTTCCATCACGTGCATAAGCATCCCGGTTGCAAACCCATGCAACATAATCGACCTCCTGGACATCAAGACCAATAATTTTCCAATCAAATCCTACATCTTCTAATTTCAGTCGCCCTTTTAGATCAACAATAAGTTTCTCAGCATCCCTTGAACTTCCAGTGAAAAGGTTTATGAGCCTTCTTCTGCAGTGAGAATGCCCTAGCTTCTGAACCATTCTGGCTTAATTTTCTGCTTTCTTTTACAAATTTATTCAAATATAGCTCTTCCTCTGGCACCAGTTTTAATTCCATTCTAGAAGATGCTTCTTCTAGGATTCATGCCAAATTAGAAGTGATGTCCCTCTTTGTAAGAAGAATAAATATGTAGAATCAAGGATGCAGGAACTGGATCAAATTGTATCACTCTACAGTTTTGATGATCTGTACCGCGGACTTTGGAAAGTGATTATACCATTTAGAATGCCCAAGTTTGGAAACAGAGCAATAAACTGGGCTGGTTCTTTTCCTTGAACAAGACGTCCCCAAAATAATCGATCGCTGCAAAAATATGTTTGTGTTGTTTGCATTTGGATGCCTCTATATTGATGAAGAACTTTCCTCCTAGATGCATATGGATGTAACGAATATGTAATCAAAACCTCCAAACAACCCAAATATGTAGGGTGTTTCCTTTAAGGATGCATGCTGACTCCTCCTTTTAACCACCTTTAACTGAACACTGCATCCTATTATCAACTCTGCCTTGCAAGGAGGCTAATATAGATTTCAAAGAATTTGAACAGGAACACTAAACACTGCATATCCTATTATCAACTCTGCCTTGCAAGGAGGCTAATCCAAATTTCGAAGACTTTGAAAAGGAGTGTCTTATAGTTTACTCCACATGATTGCTTTATTCATGCTTAGTGTGATCACTGATAAGCTTGCTAAACTTCAATCTCCAGCAAAAGTATTAAATGTGAAGACCTTCCAACAACAATCAAAACAAAAATTTTCAAATATGGAAATGCACTTGCACCACTGTTGTTTAATCGCATGACTACTAGTCTACTTGCAAACACCAAAAATGTAAAATATGTCCTCTGTTTTGGCTGCTTTAACAATCACTAAACCCTTTTTATTGTTCATCTGAGCCTATTCCTTCAGATGACAGGTGAACACATCTGAGTCAACTGGATCTTGATAAGGACTTTGTCTTGTAGCTTCATGACAGGGATAGTAGAATCCAAACTCATCATTTGCCAGCATGTAGCATTATATCTAGAACATTGATTTTCTTCTTGTTGTTTTTTTACTTTTTGTAGATGAATCAGTCCTATTAGAACTCGTGCTATTTAATAGAGTTGATGATATCAATTCCTCTGCGTTAGCATTACAAATCATTGCCTCTGATTCTAGACAATCTGCATTCATCTTTCCTAATCATATCCAGCCCTGTTAAGTGATTTTTTTTATTATAGGTGACATCTGCTGAAAAAAGAGGTAACACCTTATATCCTGTTAATTGCCAGGGAAGAATCCCCCCCACAATGTTTGTGCTTTGGGGCATTGGAAATTATTTAATATTTGACTCAGAGCTGGGAATTCAGCACCATGATATGAGACAATGACCAAATCTATTGTGTAAATAAGATAGAGATTGCTTTGGGAATCCTGTATCAACATGTGCTTCATTATTTAAGAATCAATAGGCTGTGACAATGGAAACCTTGTGTAGTAGTTCTGTAACAGGTTTTCTTGGTAAATTCATCGTTACTGGCTTGAGTCTGAGGGTATAATCATAGGACCGTGTTGAGGTAGGGCCATGTACTTATTAGGGAACATGCCGCATACACTCGTTTGCCTATGTTAGATTTAGCAGTGAGAACTGCATTGCATAAGGAAATTTCGAAGCTGGAAGACATGACTTATATTGTTTCTTCATTTGATAGATTTCAAAAGGTGCACAAACTAAATTGTCGAAAAATCTATACAATGATTTTTGAATATCATATTATATATCACACCAGATTCATGTTGAAATGGAAGCTTTCTTTCTTTTTTCTTATTTCTTTGTCGAACAATCTAAATTGTCGAACAATCTATACAATGAGTTTTGAATATCATATTATATATTACACTAGATTCATGTTGCATTGGAAGCTTTCTTGCTTTTTTCCTATTTCTTTGTTAGATATGTACCTTATTTCTGTCAACCTACCGTGTTCTACAGTGAAAAGATACAAACTACAATTAGGGTATCTCTGACATGCAGTGGTGCTATGCTCATAGTTTTTCATGCTTCCAATGACTAAACTATTGGTACACCCATTCTGTACATTTAGATTAGATTGTGTTATTAAGCTCGGATTGGGGATCAATGTATTTTGTTAGAGATCATGGCTGCCACTATTGGAAGAATTATGGGTGCTTAGGGGAATTCGTTCTTGAGAAAGAAAAATGGAGAGAAGAAAATTTTGGTAGGCAGGAGGAATGTAAATGTGATGGCTTCTGTTGCTTTCCCTAGGATGAAATATGAGTATGAGACTCCGAGATCAAGTCTTGCTACAGAGAAAGATGTCAAGAGTACCTACATACACCTAATTGTTGATCTAGATTCTTTTATATTTTGTACCAGTGCTTATTTTTATTAAAATGGAATACCTTTTGGCAGGCCCTGAGTTTGCATATGGAGTTTTTAAGCCAATTATTTGGAAAAGTTGACACTCATGGAATGCAGTTTTCTCCAACACCTACCATCCTTTATATCAGCTTCAACTATATTTCTATCTCGATTGGATCTTGATTTTCTAACACATCCATGTGTATTGTCTACTCCCTGAAGCTTACTATTATATTGTTTTGTGCTGGCTTTATGTGCGGGCATAAATTTGTAGATTTTGTGTTATGCAGAATCCAACTTTGGCGCATTATACAGGATACAAGGCATCGTGGCTTAAGGACTGTGTAATGGCAATATATAATGTACAAATGAATCGAAAAGCTAGTACATTGGTTGCAATAAGGGAAAAATATCGACAACACATGGTACGCTTTCCTATATCTTGTTTCAGAATTTAATGATTTTTTTAATCCAACCTTCAAAAGCTACGAGGATTACATGCACACAGCTGGTTACTCTTATTAAAGGTTTATATATGTTTTATTGTTTTCCATGACATTTCAAATGTGTAGCAAGTTTTCCTCCACCTGCTTTTATTGTTGAAAGGTTCTTTGAAGACACTCCAAACTAAGATATCCATTATTGGTTGTGCACAAGTGTTTTGCTGAAGCTTGTTTGGAAGCACAATATCATGTAATATTTGCAATTGAATATGGAGTCTTTTAGTTCTGGCTGGTTAATTTCCATTTAAATGTGTCAATTTGTTTAGGCTATTGGTGCCCATAGTTTTGGTGCTCATATTTTAACTCAGCAACTTACCAGTCTACTAGGCAGTGAGGTGCTTGCAGGTATTTGCATGTGTTAGTTTGGAGCACTCGAAGGGAAGTGCCTATTTATCAAATTGTATCATATTTCTGGGAAATTATCTACGTGGATACTAGATGATGAGTCAATGTGCTATGGATTTATAATTAACATGATTTTGTACAGAGAATAGTCGTTAAGGTTTTTTTATTTTTTATTTTTTATATGTTTGTTTTGTGTAAATATTTATTAAAATTTTAATCCTCATTTTTTTGTTTAAATCCTTTTGGGTTTATTTGGATCTTGTACTATTTCACAAATTTTAATTATTTTTTTTCTCAAAAAATGCTAGCCTTTCCTTACAACAACATATTATTTTTCTGATGAAAAATTACAAATTTTTCTCTATGGACCACTCGAAAATTATATCAGTGACTTTTATGTTGTGGAAATAATCCTCGATTTGAATTTGTATCACTAATATTGTGTATCTTGGTTTATGTTTCCTCGAACTTGAGTGATGTTAATCATCACAAGCTTCAGTTTGTGGCAACCAATATCAATTCGATTTCTAGAGGTTTGAGAGGGATTGAAAACCATTTATATATCCTTCTACTCAAATACGTCAATGAGCCTCACTAATGCGAGCTCAAGTAATGTTTTCTCAACAAACTATCAAGGCCATTTTTCTCTTATTCATAGCACAACATAATTCATACCTCTTCCTTTCGGCGTTCCCTTGCACCTCCCGTGCAATTGCTAGTTATAAGTTTTAAATAAACTACAGGTAGTCTAACTTTGGTTGAAATTTTAAGATTTTTTCCTCTATACTACTATTTCCTATGTTACTACTTTACAGCGTTTCCTTTGCAACACATGGTGCAATTTCTAGTTTTATTAAGTTAAAAATAAGGGCTTGCATGATTATATATTTTACAAGGATTATGCCATTATGTGTTGAACATTTTTTAAAAATCAATGCCTATTATACAATTTCAAGGACAACCATAACTCCTCACATAATTCTTTAAAGGGTGCTAGCTCATTGGAAGAGTACCCTCCATGCAGGAGGTTGGTGGTTCGATTCCACTGTACCCTAACATGAATTATTTAATGATATTGTTGATTTTTTTAATTAATTTTTTTATATTGATTTATTTTAATGGTGAGATATTTTTTTTGGATTCATTATTTTGTATTGTCTCTACAGAGACAATAGATAAGATTAAAGATATTTTCTCCATAAAGACAATATGTCTTTAATTCCAACTATTGTCTTTGGAGAGACAAAAACGAAATTGTCTCAAGTTAAGACAATTTACCAAAAAATTGTATTAAAACCCCCTTTTGTGTCGTAGTGCAACTATTGTCTCTGGAGAGACAAAATTGATTGTGTTATATATTGTCTTTATAGAGACAATATTTTAAGACGATTTAATATAAAGACAATATGTCTTTAATTCCAACTATTTTGTTTAGAGAGAAAAATGAAATTGTCTCAAGTTAAGACAATTTACCCAAAAATTGTCTTAAAACCCCCCTTTGTGTTTTAGTGCAACTATTGTCTCTAGAGAGACAAAAATGAAATTGTCTCTGGAGAGACAAAAATTATTGTGTTATATATTGTCTTTATAGAGACAATATTTTAAGAGGATTTAATTTGAGACACTCGCGTAAAGACAATATTTAAGACAATACACAAGTTTTCTTTTGTCTCAAATTAAGACAATTTACCCAAAAATTGTCTTAAATATTGTCTTAAAACCCCCCTTTATGTAGTAGTGTGAGAGAAAGCGTGGGAACTTGTGGCTATTTTTCTTGGAAAAGTGGATTCGGTGAAGTTTATAAGGTATAATCCCAGAAGTGGATTTCATGGTTTGTCGAAATGTAAGCGATTTTTTAAAATTAATTCTAATGATTTACTCGATAAGCAGGGAACTCTTCCAGATGGCAGGGATGTCGCGGTTAAGAAACTAAATGGAAGGCTAAATACTCAAGCTGCGGCGGAGTTTTTGACAGAAGTGAAGCTCCTCAGCAGCGTCCGTCACCGTAATCTTGTTCGTTTACTCGGATGTTGCGCGCGAGGGCATGACCGGTTGCTGGTATACGAGTTCATGTCAAATAACAGTCTTCACAAGAATTTGTTCGGTACAGATTGATGAATAGGATTGAAGTATCACACCATGGTTTTTTTTAGGTTCTTAGGTTTTTAGTTAACTATATTTTTTACCATGTTTTTTAAAGTTTTTGGTTAACTGAATTTTTTTTTTATGTTTTTTTTTTCTAATACGCAAATAACAATCACTGTTGAATAATTTGGCTAACAAAACTCATTGTCAATAACCAACACAACCATTGGTGAATAACAACCATCACAACCACTGGTGAATAATTTCGCTGACAAAGCTCATTCTCAATAGATTGTGCTAATAAAACTTATCCTCAACAAATTGTGCTAAGAAAACTTATTCTCAACTAATTGTGCTAATAAAAATTAAACCACTAAACTCCAAATAAGCTTATCTTCAACAACCATCACAATCACAACAAATAATTTGAGTGACAAAACTCATTCTCAACAGATTGTACTAATAAAACTTTTCCTCAACAACTTATGCTAATAAAACTTAAACTGCTGAACTCCAAGACTAAACACATGAACTCCAAGACTAAAGTTGTTTTCAAAATTATTATGCATTGTTTCAATTATATTTATGTCGAGTTTTTCAAATTTTGATGGATATCAACAGGAGAGATACGAAATGCTTTGAGTTGGGAAAATTGTTTAAATATTATAGTGGGGACAACACAAGGACTTGCATATCTACACGAGGATTGCGATGTTCGCATTATACACAGAGATATCAAATGTCCCAATATAATTCTAGATGACAAATTTCATGCTGAAATAGCGTATTTCAGATTGGCTAGATTGTTTCCAGAAGGAGAAACCCATGTTTCTACCAGAGCATGATGCAGG
>JAXQQM020075482.1:0-13388 GCA_034641835.2 Pinus albicaulis
TGCTGTTAGTATGAATCTTTTGTCGAAGCGTACGAAAAAAGACCACTTTAGCTACGCATAAATAATAGCCATAACATCAAAAGTGGTTGCCAATATCTTCAGATCTGCAGTTAGTTGATCAAGAAAAGAGCTGTAAAAAACCAAATCTATGCATAGAAAGACATTAAGCAGTAAAAAGAAGGGTTTGCTCCATATATCCAATAGACAAGACAAGAACAATTTTTGAAAGAATTTTTGTATTAAGGGCACTTGGGAGGAAAACAAGAAGGCGTATCCAATTCTCCTCAATGGGATGGGTTCTTGGAAGTCCTCAGCACTTCAGATCTAAAATCTCTCTCTCTTGTTGGTGTAGAAAACCCAGACAAAGATAGAACTCAAAGGGAGCTCACACAGCAAATAATGTAGAAATGTGACCAAGTGTATAGATCCAGAGTGATCTAATAGGCAACAAAAGGTGAAGAATGGTAGGAAAACCCTCCTATTTATAACAAAATATTGGGTCATTCTAGATCTTGGTGCATGATTAAAATAATGTTAACCAAATCTAGATCCACCTTTTATGGAATATTTTATTATATTTGTTGGAGGGAAAAAGTATTTGACTTGGGTCAAATCTCTTTATTTGTTAATAATAAATAAATAAATGATTTATTTATATTTTTAAGGAAGTGGTTGAAGGATAATTAAATAAATAATGATTTATTTAATTATTTGTGGGTGATTTGGTCATATTTAACAAGGAATATTATCTAAATAAGATTTAAATAATTATTCCTATAAAATAATAAGATAAATAAAGGTTTATCTAATTAATTTCTTTGTTTTTGGGTTAAACATGACTGGGAATAATAATTAAATTATGGTTTAATTAATTATTCCATGAGGAAAATTAAACAAAATAAGTTTGTTTAATATTTCCTTTTGGGGTTTCCTGTTTAGACCATAAAAAACCTAATAAATGTGGTTTATTAAGTTATTTTACATAGTGAAAGCAATTTTACTTAGGGTAAAATTGGTCTTACATGGTGTACTTGGGTCCATCTAATGATAATAGGTTAGATGACCAAAAAATGGTGTAACAGATTGCCCCCCAGCATGCGAGTGTTAGGAGCAAAAAGTATGACCGAAGTACGTTGTAAGAAATCAATCACCATACATCAAGAGGGAAGTCAGAGAGAGAAATGTAAGGTAGACGAGTGTGCTGAAGAACTAGACCCTGAGGAGACAAGACTCGCAGGTGCAACAAGTCTCTTTTTATGAGAGGGTACCTGTGCTAAAGGCGGTGGGGGAGGCATACCTATGCCCGCCGAGACAAAGTACAAAAGAATAGTGTGTCCAGTAAACAAGGGACCGAACCATAAAGTACAACTGGCATAAACATGAGCTAGATAAGAATACAATAAGGAATCCCACATACATGCTGTGCCTGGGATAACAGCCAGGACTTATACAATAATATATGAGTACATGAGATACAAATACAACCCAAATGCCCCCTATAAGCGGGGAAGGGCTCACAAAATCTGACTGATACATGCACAAGAGGTGCTACAAGCGCTAAGGCCGACATCATCAAATATATGGAGCTGCATCGGCAATGCAATGAAGAGGGAACATCCGGCATGTGGGGCTACTCAAGGCCACCCCCCAGAGGGCCGAGACATCCACACATACCTGTGCATCACAAACGCCCCGCACAGACACGGGACCACCATACATCGCGTATCTCTCGATCATGCTGAAAGGAGCTGAAGTGGAGAAACAATCAAGTCAAAGGGAAATGAGAGATCCCTTTGCCTGATCCGAGGCACCGAAAAAGAGTGGAAGCTGGAACCGAGGTACACCTCTCTCTAGACCTATCCTCTGGAATGAAGGAGCTGATGTCAATAGATGGAGGTCCGCCGTAGGTGAGGCGATGAGAGATCCTCAACTAAGGCACGAGAGAAAATAGTAGAGCGACTGACAGACTAATACCGATGATGATGATGGAATGGAGGTTCCAGTAGAAACAGATTAGACTTCCTCACAGCATAAAGGGCATGAATGACAGGTGTTTTACCTGATGAAGACATCATATGATAGGCAAGAAGTTGGGGACCAAGGCTGGGACGTGGATACGAAGAGAGAGACCAAGAAATGAAGGATGGAGGGACAGAAGTAAAAGGACTTTGAGAGACCTGCCATTCTGGGTTAGATTTCAACTTGGATGCTCTAAACAAGGGCGACTCGATGGTGCTGCCACATAGTAAAGGCCCAATGGGGACCATGAAAACATGAGTACAAGATGGTAACTCACGACGAACATCAACACGAGCATGGATAAGTATGGAGGCCAAATGGTGCCCCTAGTATGAGTGTTGCAAGTGAAGACATTCGATTTTGAGGAGGGTTATGGTTGAGGGGCATAGGTGCCCCCAAGCATGGTGTGGTCATGCCAAAATGTATTTAGAAAAAGGGGAATCTAAACACATTTTAATGATGTGGTGTGCCATTTGTTTTCATTATGGTTATGCAGTTTGAGAAAGGAAATGGAGGATTACCAATCTCTTTTAGTACTGCATATATGAAGCAAATGGACTTTAAGTTGGCGGGTTGGCATACCTGGTGTCACTATCCCAAAGAGAGGATTTGGAGATAGTGAACCGATGCTCGCCTAGAAAACCCAGCAGGTCAATAACAATGCTCAAGAGATCAAGGCTGACAGCTGCGAGGGAAATCCATACGTATCATCGTTATGATCCAAGTGATATGGGACTCTAGAGGTTCTTCTAAATGTGGAAGAATAATGGTACTAAAGTCGGCACGACCAGATACACTAGGAGAGTTGTGGAGAATTTCTTCTCTTGGTCTCTCAAATGTGGGTGCCCCCTTACCCAAACATTGGGTTTCAATGTAATGGCCACAAGGTGTATGTGGTGTGAACACATGGGTTCGATGTAAGGGGGAATAGATAAAGTCAGGGGTGGGGATTTGTTCCATAATGTTGTCATCGTGATAGAAGATGAGGTGACTGGTGGAAGAAAGACCACCTGACGTGGCGAAGCGACTTGAATCATCATCATGAGAAGAGAGGTTCACATGCATATCGTCACAAGGGGTGACAAAAGAGTAAGTAGATAAAGGATCTACCGATGTTGAGCCCAAGGTGATCGCTGAAGTAAGGTCAAGCGAAACAACATGGGAGGGTTCAGAGGGAATGTTCCCCGAGGGTCTCATGGATGATGATAGGTAGAAAATGATGGATGAAGCCTCCGTCATCTTGACATCAGGAGGGGGGATGTCAATGGGAGTAGTCATGTTTGGT
The DNA here is from genome assembly GCA_034641835.2 of Pinus albicaulis. Lineage (NCBI taxonomy): Eukaryota > Viridiplantae > Streptophyta > Pinopsida > Pinales > Pinaceae > Pinus > Pinus albicaulis. The sequence continues at coordinate 3,305 of JAXQQM020075482.1, forward strand.
AGTTTTGCCGAAGAAAAACTCGCAAATAGGGGAGAGGTGGACTCATTGCGCTTGGCCTCGAATTGGTGGACCGCAGCTAGAGAGGTGCGGAAGTCCTCGAGGTGGGGACAAAGATGGGTGTAATGGCCATGGAGATCACACAAAGCACAGGGGTGTTTGGTGTGAATAGTCTTTGGGTTCTGGATTGCAGTCGCGGAAGGAATAGAGGCTTCTGGGACCGTGGACACAGGGAACGCGACATTAACCATGGGCTTGAGATGAAGCAACTCAGGACAGGTATGGGTGGCGTGGCCGACAACATCACACAAAGCACACTGGATGGTATGCTTTGGAGGCCGAGGAGGGGCAGGGTTTGTCAGGGCAGCCTTGTCCTTTGATGCCCCCTTGCGGGCTTTGCCCTTCTTACCTGAAGTGGTCGCAACAGGAGGCAGTTCCTGTTGAGGTGACTGAGGCACTGTTGCAGCGGGAGAGATCATGGGGACCGATTGAACCGGGGTTAAAGCAATATAAGGTTTGGGTTGACTAGGTAGGGTTGCAACTGGAGGATCATGGTACCAGACGGGAATCCCAAGGGTCAGCTTAGGAAGAGAGAGGGTGGCCATGACCGGTACCGTGGACACTCCTGGTGGGGGAGCTAGGAACGGTATCCACTCGTAGGCATGGTTGGTGATGGCTCCTGTACCGGCTAAGGCTTCAGGAACCAAGAAGTCAGGAGGATGGGCAGAGGTCAAGATCACCACCAGCAGTAAGGTCAGGAGTTGTGCCATGAGAGCCAAGGCTGACTAGTCGAAGTAGGTTGCTTGAGAGAAGCCCGAGACAATTGCATCATGCAAACATTTGAGCTGGGGTCAGAGATAGGAGGAGGAGGAAGACCAGGGAAGGTTCCAAGCAAAGAGGAGTCTTTATAGACGCCAGGAGAGACACTAGTCAAGGAATCGACGGTTTGCTTGTTGGCTACAGAAGAGATGGTCGTCTCAGGTGAGGTATGAGATTTTGGCTCATGATATGTCAACTGGTCAATGGTGACTATCTTTCCATTGGGAGGAAAGACATCTTTATGAAAAAACCGTCAGGACAAAGCAGTGACACAGACAGTGGTGGAAGCCACCTAAGAATGTTGTAATCAGAGGGGTCACTGACAACAATTGTACCAGCAAACTGACAAGTAAGGATAGGACACCAGGAAAGCAAACATAGGTCAGAGGGCTGTCCCCATGCTCAGCAGACTGGAAGGTCATCAAGAGATCCGAGTTTCTTTTCCAACTGGCTGCACATCACACAGGTGGATGCCCCCTCATCAATTATACAGTGAGAAACATTAGCATTCCGGATTTTGACTGGGATTTGGAAGGCTACGGAAGCAAGAAGAGGAGGATGTTCTGATTGATGGGCGTCGAAAACAATCATTTGGTCATCAGCAGGATCTACAGCGCCCATGGCAGATAGCAGAGCCTTCTTTTGGGAAGGGCATGACTGGAGGAGTTCCAATGTGGAAATGGTAGCAGGAGACTGCGCCAAATCATCTACTATGCTATACGAATGAGCAGCTCGACCAGAAGCAGCATTTCGGCGTAATGGTCCCTTAGGAATCTTGGTATGAACCTTAACTTTGGGCCGAGGGATATGCAAGGGACCATTGGATGTCGAAAGAGGCTCTGTAGAACCCAACACAGACCTGGGCACCACAGGAGCAGTGGGGCATCAAGTGCATATCTGAGTTGAAGTACAAGGCCTGATTAGAGGTGGATCAGAGTCATCATGAGGATCTGGTAATTGGAGGAACTAGAAGGGGAAGGTTGAGTGGAACACTCCATCCACAAAAAGGTATCACTAACTCGTCGTGCATCCAATCACCTGAGGGGAAGCAAGATTTCAGAACACAGGTTTAGAAAGCAAGGGAGGCTGGTGGTAAATGATGTCAGAGGGATTTTGAGCAATTAAAACTACTGACATTTAATTAAGAAGGGGTTTGGAATGCAGGATGGTGTATGAGGTTGGGTCATGGAGAAAGAGGAGAGATGTTGTATCCTGATACGTGCTACTGTGAGGGGGACAGGGCAAGGGGAGGTGTCACTTCCCCCAGATCACCATAACCAATGGAGGTTGGGCATATATTGAGAGAGAGTCTAACAATACCATCATGCAGATGAGATTTGCCCTCAGGCATTGACACCACCGGGTCTGGGGAGATCAGGTAGAACGGTATAAACATAACCTGTCTGAGCGTAGATCAAGTCATATTTTAACGCCAGTTGGAGGGCGGCTTCTTCAGTTTGGGGAAAATGCGACACAACATCTTTCCCAATAGGAGGAAATAGAGATCTAAGGAACCAGTCCATGTAGACACGGTCTTCGAAAGTAGGGGATTGACATAGGCTCTTTCGTCTCCATCATTCCTGGACATGATCGGATACGCGGGTCGCAGATGATTGACAGAAAGAAGTCAAAAGTTCGATACCAGTGTCATAACGAAGGGGAAGCTGGAAGTAAGATAAAAAAATCCCGAGCAAGAGTTGCAAAGGTGGTATGAGAGGAAGTGGGCTCATCAACATACCACTTAGAAGCCGCGCCTGTAAGCGTTTGTTGGAACAACCAAAGACGGACAGAGTCATTGGTAATGGAGGTAGATGAACACCACATGTGGAAAGATCGAACATGATTTGAAGTATCTTCTCCAGCAAGGCCTTCAAACTTTGGGATGTCGGAAGGGAGCTTTGTCGGCATAGCGGGCCAACTAGCATCATGGTGTATAGGGTCATTTGTCAACCGATCCAAATCAGGAAGGCTGAGGCCTACCATGAAGGGGAGCAAGGGCGCAGCCGAGGTAGCTCCTATGGTGGTTCCTCTAGTAGCAGTCCCGACATTAGGGCCGGGATTACCGCTAGCATTAGGCCCTGGACCAGACATAGTGAAGGTGACAGGGGGAGAACCAGAAGGAAAAGGAGAACCCAAAGAATTAGAAGAGGAGTCGGAGTGCGGACTCGGAGGAGGACTGGCTCGACGACGGCGGGACGGAGCAGGTCGATCGACCGGAAACTGAGGGTGAAGGCCAAGAAGTCTCCGGGAAGTGCGCCTTGGGGGCGCAATAATGACAACACAAACACGGCACAAGGGGAAGAAGAACAACCACAAGGGCAAGGAGGTGCAGAATCAAGTGATTACAATGTCGAAACAAGGGCAGATAGGTGAAGTGTTAATTGATTTTAAAGTCTTTTCCTGGCGGTGTAAACCAGGCTCTTCTTCGCTTAGTGTGAGTGTGTGGCGTGCTTTAGTTTTAATTTTTAAACCCTTTTTGTTTTGAGAGCAAGAGAAAAAGTGTGCTGTGTAACTGAAAATAAATCTGTAGAGAACAATATATAATGCTGAAATAACAGAAAATTAACAGCTACTAATGCATCGATTCAACCCAAAAAGGCGGGTCTCTCAAAACTAATCTAAAAGAGGGAAAAAATATAGTCAAAACACACTAAAAAGAGGCCAATAGATCTAGGGTCGAAAGGGACAGGGATCTAAAGGAGAACGCTGCTGAAAAGAGGTGCAGATCACAGCCAAGAGGCAGAGGCAAGGTGGCTGGAAAAAAGGAGGAAATCAGCAAAAAGCGGAAAGGACAGGGAGGAGGTCCGAAAGGGAGGTCCAAAAAAAATGACAAGAGGTGATTTGAAAGGAAGAAGAGCTGATTTAAAGGGATTTGAGAATGAGGTATGAGATCTGAAAAATAAATGGCTGAAAACTCTGAAAATTTAGACACTTACAGCAGCTAAAACTCTTCCACAAAAAGTGGAGGGTACTGAGGCCCTAGGGGGCTAGATTCCCAATATTTGAGTAAAAAGAGAAATAATAGGTCTAAACGGGTGGAGACAGAGGTCAGACAACCCTGACAGAGGTTTAGACAAAACCCAGAAAAATTTCAGAAAAATTCTAGAAAAAAGTCCAGGTCGCAGTTTTTGACCTGTTTTTCACTCAGGTAGCAGTTTTTGGGCTGTTTTCCGCTTCCCAGGTCGTATTTAATGGGCTAAAAAGTGCGACCTGGAGTCCAGGTCGCGTCGGGTCGAAAAGTGACTCAAGCTCGTGTGTCCCCACAAGCACATTTCTCGAAAGTTGCTCGTCTCACGCGGCTGATGTCCGTCACCTACGCAATAGGGCCAGAAACACGCGGAAGTTAGAAATTTTAATGTTTTAGGGTTTTATGTGAGAAAAACAACATAAAAATAGGAAAAAAAAAATCTGAAAAGAAACCCTAGGGTCTGAAGTAGCTGGATATGCAGGAATATGAAAAACGACAGCGGTCGTAATTTAAAACCTGTGTGGAGTCGCCATTTGTTAGTATGAATCTTTTGTCGAAGCGTACGAAAAAATACCACTTTATCTACGCATAACTAATAGCCCTAACATCAAAAGTGGCTGCCAATATCTTCAGATCTATAGTTAGTTGATCAAGACAAGAGCTGCAAAAAACCAGATCTATGCATAGAAAGACATTAAGCAGTAAAAATAAGGGTTTGCTCCATATATCCAATAGACAAGACAAGAACAATTTTTGAAAGAATTTTTTGTATTAAGGGCACCTGGGAGGAAAAGAAGAAGATGCTTCCAATTTTCCTCAATGGGATGGGTTCTTGGAAGTCCTCAGCACTTCAGATTTAGAATCTCTCTCTCTTGTTGGTGTAGAAAACCGAGACGAAGATAGAACTCAAAGGGAGCTCACACAACAAATAATGTAGAAAAATGTGACCAAGTGTATAGATCCAGAGTGATCTAATAGGCAACAAAAGGTGAAGAATGGTAGGAAAAACCCTCCTATTTATAACAAAATATTGGGTCATTCTAGATCTTGGTGCATGATTAAAATAATGTTAACCAAATCTAGATCCACCTTCTATGGAATATTTTATTATATTTGTTGGAGGGAAAAAGTATTTGACTTGGGTCAAATCCCTTTATTTGTCAAAAATAAATAAATAAATGATTTATTTATCTTTTAAAGGAAGTGGTTGGAAGATAATCAAATAAATAATGATTTATTTAATTATTTGTGGGTGATTTGGTCATATTTAACAAGGAATATTATCTAAATAAGATTTAAATAATTATTCCTAGAAAACAATAAGATAAATAAAGGTTTATCTAATTAATTTCTTTGTTTTTGGGTTAAACATGACTAGGAATAATAATTAAATTATGGTTTAATTAATTATTCCATGAGGAAAATTAAACAAAACAGGTTTGTTTAATATTTAATATTTCCTTTTGGGGTTTCCTAATTTAACATAGTGAAAGAAGTTTTACTTATGGTAAAACTGGTCTTACATGGTGTACTTGGGTCCATCTAATGATAAAAGGTTAGATGACCAAAAAATGGTGTAACACTTTTTGTTGAACAAAAGCACTGATTGACACATGAATTTCACGATTCTCTTCTTTGAACTTGTTGAACAATTCTATCTGAGTAGTTTCCAAGAAAAAAATTTCGTGTTCTTTATACTAATTTCGTGCTATTAATCTTCGCATCACATCCCTTGCATTTGGCGAAACACGTGAATTTTTCTTCCAGTATTCAAATATTATTTTCCTAACATGTTCTCTAAGTCTATCTTTGTATGTTTGCCTACAAATACTCTCCAACAAGCGAGTTCATCATTTACATCTATTTCCAACCAAAATTTCCGATGTTTGTGGAAAGTTTTTCGTGAGGTTCCTAATGCTCGTGCCATATCTTTTACAAAGTGATTCTCTTTAGCACTTGATGAAACAACTGCCATAGGTATTTCTCTATGTACAGCAGAAAAAATTTTCTGTCTAGATCTTCTAATTGAATTTATAGCACTATTTATATTTTGTATCACATTTTCCTTCATTTTTTTATGTTTGGTTGATTTTCGAATACCCTATAAAATCATAGCTTATTTTAATTTCCTTAATGATAGGAGACATTTCAACATTTGGGCTTGGACTGTCACATTTTCCTTTGTGAAGTACGTATCGAAAATGTGGTTAACATGATATCGTATATAATGGTCAGCTCTTCTATCTCCATATGTGTGAGTATCAACATTTACTAACATCTCATCATCGACATTTATTTCATATGTACATATTCGAATGAATAGTACACAATAAGTTTACATATCCAATAAATAACTAAATTAATAAATATATGTATAATTTCAATAATACGTGCATGTGTTCAACATATATATATATATTGAACACATGCACGTATTATTGAAATTATGCATATATTTATTATATATATCTACATACCTTGTGATTTGATTTCTTCAGTTGAATTTTTAATCATTGGTTCAATATCTCTTTCAAAATTTTGTATCGCATCATCAAACTTTTTGATGAATATCTTTATCTGTTTACATTCCAAAATATTTTTCAAATTAGTTGATCAAATAAAAATTAAGCTTCACATTTTACACTAGGAAAATTTTAAATATATCAAACTCGTAATATTTACATTTACATACCTGCTTCAACTTCTAGTTGAGGTTGATTTTCCCCTTCAATATTTGAGAGTGCTTCTATCTTTCTTTTGTGAGATTGTCTCGTCTCTTCTCTACGTTCCTTAGGGTTTCTTTTTCAATCATATTTTCTCCTCCAATTCCTTCGATTTACCATGATAATATAGTATGAAGTTTAAAAAAATTCCTTCAAAATTCTAGAACAAAACACAATTAAAAAAAACATCACCAAAGATTTAATTTTAAAAAAAATAATTTTAAATTTTTTGCAAAAACTACATACTTCAATCCAAAACACTTACTTCAAAAAATTCGAGAAAAAAATTTCTTACACAAATGAAATGAAGCTCAAAATATTTCCTTCGAAGTCCTACAAAAAAAATTCATTTAAAAAGTTAGACAAAAACTCATTTTAAAAAATAATTATAAAATATTTACTTCAACCCAAAACACGTAATCTAAAAAAATGTCACTTCAAAAAATGCCTCCAAAAAATTTCCATTGAAAATTAATTCCAACTTCTTAAAAAATGCCACTTTAAAAAAGACTTCAAAAAAGCCTCTAAAAAATTATCACTTTAAAAAGTACTTCCAAAAAATGTCCTTTGAATATTAAACCTAAAAAGAGTCCTTTCGAAATTAAGCTCAAATCCATACCTTCAAAAACAATGAAAATTCAACTCAAATCGATACTTTCAAAAAAAATGATGCGCAAAAAACATCTGAAAAATATATCACATACCTCCATGAAAATTAAGTCCAAATCCATACTTTAAAAAAATTGAAGCCCAAAAAACATCCAAAAAATGTATCACATACTTCGAAGAAATGTCCTTGCAATTTTCCTCCAAGAAAAGTCCTTGAACCCAAAACATTCTTTTTCAAAAATGTTCTTTGAATGTACCTCCAACAAAATTCCTTAAACCCAAAACAATTCTTTACAAAATCAGACTAGGACCTTTGTAAAATCAGACCAAATGTGCGAAAATATGCGAAAATAATGAATGATTTCGCAGCAATTTATATTTCCATGAAATTTTTTTTTGGAGGGGCTTCGTGGTGTTTTTTGGCTGATGGAAAGTTAGGTAATATTTCAGCCAAGCTTTTATAAAAAATTCAACCAAACTTTTATGTCGTTAGACTTGACGGGTCGTCGGTGCAAAAAACAATTGGACCAAACTTTTTTTAAGAGTTTGGCTGAACTAACACGTCAACAATTACGCAGAGCCAAGCTCTAAATATACATCTGCAACTTTGGACTAATTAAACTCCATGAAAAATTCTGAATTAAATGTCAGAAACAAGACAAGAATTTTCATAATTAAATCTACTTTTGAGGAAATATAACTTTTATGGAATTTCATAAATATTTACTAATTTTAATTAATTTTGTAATAAAATGGGTGCAATCAATTTCTAAAGGTCATTATGATTTAGTGAAATCACAATTTTGTATCTTCCAAAGACATTGTAAAAAAAATTGAAAAAATTATGGTGCATTACATTGGTCCGTCATCTCTAATGGGTAGTTTTTAGATTTTTAGTTTATAACTTATATGTTAATAAATTTTTTGCGTCGTGAAACATATTCAAAATATGCAGTTTTTTCATACTGGACTAGTTCAAAAAATTCTAGTAATTATAATATGAATCTGTTGACTTTGTAAACATTATGAAAGCAAAGTAGACTCTATCTAGATTGTTGTAACACATTTTTTTTCTCAAAAACACAATTTTTCAAAGAATAAAACATTGCGTATTAACATGACTTCTTATGAATCCTTTGATTGTTAAAAACACACACTCAAAGAAACACTAAGTTGACATATGAAATGTGTATACAAAAATTCCAAAAAATAAGTAATAGAAAGCTAAGAAAATTTCTCACAACTTTTATTTTATCACAAAATGAAATTCTAAAGACAAAAAATTGTTTTAGCTTGCCTAAAGTTGAAGAACCGAAAAAAAAATGAAAGGTTTTTTCTCAAATAAGGGCAAAAAGTGTAACCCAACTTCACATTTTCACCCTTAAATATTGATCTGTTTCGAGATCTTCAAAATTTTCAATTATTATCAGAAAATGACTTTTCTGCTCATCATCTTCAAAAACTTGACAGTGCTTAACATTGTTAGGAATAAAGGGTTTGCGCCTCAGTTCAATATCATACCTTAGTTTCGGATTTATAGGTGGCTTGAAATTACTAGTTGCAAGTGTGAATGTGTAACACCTCTAGTTAACGGAATTTTTTTTTTTTTTTCTTGAGTAATTTAGTGCAAAAGGGATATTTATTTCCATTCATGCTCTTGGAGTATTCCGTTCCATTTACCCAATTTACACTATTTTTTCCTACTAGTATTCAATGTTGTCTAAGTTTGCTTTAACCCCTTTATATGAATTTCTAAATCTCTTATAGATTTCTTATAGCTCTATGTATATTTGGTTGGTCTATTCTCTAAGGCCTTATATATATATTGCATATAAAATCCATGTATCCCATATAGTAGATATATAAACCATATAGATATATCAAACATCGATTTTCGATTCCGTAAGGTATTATATATGTATAATACCTATATACCATGTATTACACATGTAAAACGTATGTATATCAAACATCGACACAAAGCATATATATATATTATGGACCCTCAATCTATAGTTTGGAATAGGTCCATCAAATACCTATGTATCTACGTAGGTATCGACCTATGTAACCTCATAACACATATGGGCACCATAGACAACCCGTGTATGTATTAATTTCAAATATGTGTAGTATTTAATTCGTATATATATATATACCATTAGCTCGGTCAATGCGATTTGTGCCTACGCTAAAGGCATAACACAGATATATATTTAATATATCCTATATATGCAATTATACCCTCCGAGGCCATACAAATTACAATAATTGGTTCTATTTGCCACCTATGTTTTGGTATGCTTATATCTATATCGATTTCTAAATATATGTTTCGACATGTGCTGCCGAACCATTTCGGCGACTGTAGATGAATGCACGTTTTTACATCATCATACCGCACGGTTTTCGTTGTTCCGACTTTATACCTGAGGTTCTATGTAAATCCATCGCGGCTATTGTAACACTTATCACCGAGTCAGTTCGATGGTAACTATACACAGATCCACGTGGCTGTCACCGTATGGTTACGGGGTTACATTATGAAATTTTTGTTGTGATTAACGTGACTAACACAATTGATTGCGTTATAGCAGGAGGCGGAACAGTGGGTAGACTCTGACCAGGCTACCAGCCCATGGAATGATACCATTCTGGAATCCGGCTACACGCGTCATGATTTCATTCATAGGTACACAGTAGAAACCTTGGTTCTATTTTCGTGTAAGCTGCCGAGTACAAGCTCAGTGCTAGGGTTTTGCATGCAATGTATAATGGTTAACGTTATCTGGTGCTAGTTTGCAGGCGCAGTCATTCACAATTGAGCGAGAAGGTTTGTCAGAGACGGCGTACGCTGCCCTCCGTCCATGAAAACTCAACATCTGGATGTGAATGAACAGATCAGACGGCTCTAGGTCCGGAGGGCGCCGAACATCTATTAAGACAACCGCTACCTTAGGTTTAACTC
>JAXQQM020082467.1:0-110000 GCA_034641835.2 Pinus albicaulis
ATCCCATCACACTTGAAACCAAGCATGCGATCAAAGAAAAGTAGAGCTCAAACTGCGAGGCTAAGGCCTCTCTTACTGTAGAACCAGCAGCGCTCTTATTCTTCTTCTTCTGTGGGAAATTAGTGGCGAAATGTCCATGCTCATGACAGTGAAAACACTTCACTTTGGACAAGTCCTGCTTCTTGCCTTTCGCATCGGATTTAGAAGGGTTTTTCTTCCCCTTCCCTTTCCTTGCTTTGGCAGCCAAAGCGCAATTCTATTCATCTTCATTCTTTGATGAAGATCCATCCCTAGTACCCCGCCTTATCTCCTCCTGCACAAGATCCAACCAAAGTCGCTCCCATCCTGGCAGTTTCTATCGTCCATTGACAGAGTCTTCGTAGCTATGCCAACTCTTTGGAAGCCCAAGGAGATCCAAGCTCACCAAGACTTCTTCATCAACAGTAACCCCCACACTTCCCAGCTCATCCTTGCAGTGGACAAACTTTGTGAGGTATTTTGGAATACTGTCGCCGTTCTCCATTTTTATTTTTTTGAGCTTGTCTTTAAGCGCCAACTTCCTCTGGTCACTTCTGCTTTGGAACAATTCTGTTAAAGCCTTCCACATTAAGAATGGAGTGGCTTTCCCATGAAGGCTGGACACAATGTGGTCCTTCACACCTTCCAACATAATTCTTCGACACTTTTCTACCTTCTTTTGCCATGCGTCAAGTGCAGCTGCATCGCTAGAAGCAGGCTTTGGAATATCAACATCTATGAACTCCTTCAACCCATTATCATCCAGCACCACCTCCATCTTGTCCTTCCATGCTATGTAATTCAAGCTGCCCTCAAGGGCATACTCCAATCGCAATCCGTTGAGAGACATTTCAATGAATTCTCAACTTCAACACCAAGAAAACATTGTAGCAAATTCGAATTCCACCAGCACAAAACTCAACCGCTTCAATAATTGCAATCTCCTCCAATGATCAACACTGCTTTGATACCATGTAGAAATTATATAACTTGTGTGTTATATGTCCAATATTCTCCTGATCTCACACTATTTTAACTTCATGCAAAATACAGAATCTATTCCACCATTGATCATTTGCGGAAATTAAATCAAGATTGCAATGCACACATGAAACAATAAAAATTCACACACATTAACACAGTTGTTTAACGGGAAAGCCTGAAGCTGGAAACCCCAACTATCTGTATATAATATATGTCATAGAGATCATGTAACAATCCTCATACAAATTTGATCATATCAAGCTCTCAGTACAATACAATCGCTACACACTAATTAAGAACAATCTGCACTGATTTTGCCCTCCTGATAGCCTACCTCTACTGCGCAATCCCTGCTAAAGAATGGCTCTGGATGAGTTCGAATTGCTCCAGCCTTGCTCACGCAATCCTCATTGGCATCTCTAATGAATGTGTGGTGCATACAATGCAACACTATAGTCACAACTAATAATCACACTTGCTCTTTCACCAATCTCTCCACTGAGTCTCCACTGATCTGTTCTGCACTGTAGTTAACTGTTGTCTCTATCCAGTTAAATAATGAGTTATTATTTAGTGAATTAATTTAACTAATTAATTCACTCAACTCCACTGAAAGTATCAATCAGTTAGAAATAGACACAATCAGTTCAACTGATTTTAACTCCACAAGTGTAGTTAAACTACAAACCAACTCCACCAACTACTTCTCCAACTCCACCAAACTCTGCCACTTGAGTTCTAACTGAAGTCCTCCATGCATGAACCACCAGTAGCTCTAGGAATTGCGTAATTCCGTCAGCTAGCTGATTTGAACAATCTGTTAACTGAATGTCAGTGCTCCAAGAGAATAAGATAATGTTTAGAGTCCAAATATTATTAAGAGCTAATAATATCCAACATGTATATTTTTAGACTAGCAGTCTAAAAATAGACTTCGCCCAAAATGTCTAAAAATATAAGTCCATCTATTTTTCCAACTTGACCAACCATCCACAAATAGCATCCTGCAACTCATAGAATATGATCGACATGTCTAAAAATAGACTTTGGCCAAAAATAGCCTACGGGGCCCACTTAGTGAAGGCGACTCTTTTCACTAAGCTCATCATCTTGTTGAATCTCAACACATTCCAAACTTAGACGCCCATCCATCCATATAATTTTCTCAACCATATATAAATATAATACTGTTAAAAATATACTTTGATCCAAATTCTTAAAATAGACATATCACCTAAAAATAGCCTATGTGAGCCCCACCTAGTGTAGGTGCTTACTTTTCACTAAGATCAAGGAATGATGTTTCCGAATGCCAATTTCACTGTTTCTTGTTGCAATCTTCAACACAGGAACGTAATAATACACAGAAATAAACATAAACACATAGATGCAACAGAAATAATATTTCATTTCATTGATATCAAATAACACAAATATGCTTACAAACATAATGGAAATAAACTAGTTAGGGTGTTGGTAGCGTATCTCTGAGAAGAGATGTGGTGGCTAAAAGCCTCTGAATTGTGTTACAATGAGGCTTGAGGACCTATTTATTATTTATAAATAATAGAAAACCCTGAACATCCAAAAACCTAACCCTAGGAGATGAAGCGCCAAAACTATGGGCCTCGTTTGGGTAAATTGGTGTTTCAACTTCCCGGGGACGTAACTTTGGCACATGATCTTCGTTTGACGTGCACCATACCTCGTTAGAAAGATCTATCTGAGGACTAAAAATTTTGATATGTGAAACATCCATCCATGGACCCATGTTGCTCACGGTTTTCCCAAAAAACGTCGTTTAAGGCCCCAAAACGGCTCCAGAAGTTCAGGACCCGAAAAACTGCTAAAAATAGTAAGTTGTGCCGAAACTGAAAAACTGAAAGAAATGATGGTGGGGGTTCAAATGGAATAGGTAGGTGGCCACCAATATCCACCTGCATCATTAGGGCCTCCAAATGGCTCTGAAAGTTCAGGACCCGAAAACCTGCTAAAAATAGTAAGTTGTGCTGAAACTGAAAAACTGAAAGAAATGATGGTGCGGGTCCAAATGGAATAGGTGGGTGGACACCAATATCCACCTGGATCAATCATTGATCCAACTTACTCTTCCCTGTTGATTTCTATTGTGCCTTTTTGTACATGGACCTCCTCACTCATATGATTCACCACAACTTCCTCATTCTCTTCTTCTAAAATATGTGGATCTGGATCTTGTTGTCCCTTTTGATTTTTGGGTTGTTTCTTTTTCCTATTTGAAAACTTATTTTCCTGCAGACATGTTTTTGTAAATGACCAGTCTGAAGGAAAATGCGACACCTAAATGTCTTGTTCTCAAAGTCTGGATGTTGCATCCAACGAAAACTATTATGGAGCAAGTGGATACGATCAGGTAGTCCTTTTCAAATAATCCACCTCTACACATATTTTGGAAAAGGTATAAATTCCTTTGTTAGCTCTCTCTAAATTTGTCTAGATGAATTTTCCCAAAGTGTTTACAATTCCCTATAACACATGGTGGTGCTAGAAAGGGAGAGGCATATTATACATTCTTACCCATGCCGAAATTTTAGAGACCACCAATGTATTGGCATCAAATCCTAGAAACCAAGGGGTAATAAATAGACCTACACTCCCCCAAAACCATGGGCCCTCATTTAGATCATAATCCAAATCCTTCTGGGTGTCAAATTGGACGATAAAAAATCCTTTAGAACACAGTTGAATGTTGTATATTGACATCCAATTAGAGAAGACCCATTGTTGAAGGTCCTCTGATTTGGGCCAAAAGTCATTAAACCTGCACACAATAGCTCATGATTGGAGAAATTGAAATAGATCCTTTACCTCTGGGATATTTACTGCCATTGTTGGAGCATGTTCCATTTGATCAACAATGTAAGGACCTGAGAGATTTTGGCTTTGCCCATATGACACAGACTTCTTCCTTGTTGTCTGGAATGAACCAGCAAATTTCACTTGATCAAGATGAGTTAGAGATTATCCCTTGCTTTTCACTACATCCCGATATGAGACTGCATCCTTTGTATTGTTAGATCTAGATGAGCCTCCTCGAAGCCTCAAATTTAATATTATGGTGGAGGAAGGAATAATGCAATAATATTGCAACCTTGAGTCATCTTGCATTGATTTTCCTCCACAAATAAGTGTTTGTAAGCTCATTAGAATACCCATAATATTTTTGATATTCTGCTTCAATTTGTTAACGCAATCGGGAGCCCAAACCCAAAATAAGGTTCATTTTCCACCTAGGGTTTTCACAAAAACTTGGAAAGATTTCTCTTAACCGATATCTTGTTTCCATGCTCGATATTCATGCAAATCGACAACCATATATATACAGAAGTAAGGATATGAGGGGATTGGACTTGGGAAAGGCAGCAACATGCAATAAATATTCAAAAACAGAAGCCATACCACCAATACCACTATATCTGCATAAAGAAAACATTGAGTCGTCGAATAATAAACTTGGTGCCGCAAATCTACATTTAAACCTCCATTTCGATAGATAAAATCAAGGATAGCATTGAGGACCTCCAGATCCAAACGCTTGAACAACGGATCCACTGCTAGATCAGTTCTAAACAAACAAAAATATATTGTAACCAGGATCCTGCCTTCCAAACTAACCAACATTTTTTCTGCGACACATAAAGGACAAGGGACTGTCACCTTATCAAGGATCATTGACTGCCTAAACAGATCTAGTCCCGACACATGATCAAAATGCCATTCACTCACATCTGAACCATCATGCACAACAGATGCATACAGAGACCTTGCAGTGGAAGTCTGCTGCGAAACACCGACAATAACCCTAGCCATTGTGTCTTCCGCCTCACTCGCGTTCATACTACGGTTTCATTTTTTTTATGCAAGTATTCATTAACCATTTTTAATTAAACACTTTATTTTCACTTCACCATTCTTTATGAATAATTTTCTCCATTATTTTTATTATATTTCACTTATCTTTTTAAATAATTTTTTAATAAAATTGTATAATTTATTAATAATTTACTCTATAACTATTAAAATATTCATAACTTTTCTTTACCGGATATCTAATTTACTCCTTCAAATTTCTTTACTTTAATGGTTGTTCTCTTATTTCCTTACATTGTTATACATGTTTTAATTTCTTTTTTAACTCTTCTTAATTAATCATTTTATGTAACTAAGTATCTTGCTCTCTAATTTGTAGATAAGAGTAAGATATTTTTTAGAACTCAAAATCATTCAACAACAAGTCTCAAAACCATTATAACAATATACTTGATATAAGGGCAACATATTACTTGAAAAAATTAATGTTAAATAAGAAATTATTTCCAACCACTCAAAATAAATCCAATAAACACATTACAATTATTTATCAATTACTTTTCTTATCCTTTTTATTTAATTATATGTTATATTTTACTATATATAATAAGAACTTTACATTTTATCACCTTACTTATTTTATTTTATTTCTATTTAAATTATACATTATTATTATCTTGAATACCCGATTTTATTAATATTATTATATTTAGTTAAAATTCAATTTCCTTATTATCTTCCCAAAATTTGCAATAGAGATGGTTTACATGGTATTTGGTCCATGTAGAACTTATCCTCAAATATCTGATTTTGATTTGAATGTAAAAGGGATAAGATTTTTATACACTACTTGTCGAGTCAAATTGATTTTAGTAATCAGCGTGTTAAAGTCCTGAAATTGGCATGAGTCATAAAGGAGTCGAGGCTTTATTTATAAGGGAAATAGAAATAGAAAGGAGAAACATTCCATCCATATCATAAAGTGAGCGACAATGTCAATGCTTAGGTCCCACTCAACCTAACTATTACTTGACATTATTCGTACCAACAAGATTGGACATGGACACGTGTTCACATTTATGTGTGGCGTTTTCCAATCATATTTTATTTTTTTACTTGAAATAAAAATATAGGAAATTTCGGGGCTTTGTTTCAAGGAAATTGAAGAGAGTCAAATCTTGTGATCAGCAAAAACTATTAACAATATCAAAGAACTTCATGTGTGGTTCTAAACTACTTGAGCTAATTCTTGGCACTAATATAATTAAATAATCATATATATTTTAAATTAAATTAATTTGAGAGATAGAGAAGAAATTGTTATCCTCATGTAAATTTTATTTATTTTCCTCTTTTTCTTTTTTCAATTAAGTCAAGTTTAGGTTGGGGCTAACCTTAAAATTGGATGGAAGAATGATCTACTCATTTACGAGATATTGTTACTCAGATTGTGTGAGGGTCGGCTGAGTCTAAATGCGTTGTTGGACAATTTGTATCCCTCACGGGTGGCTCCCACCGCAACCCATCCCCATGAGATTTGAATCAATGACCTGATGCAAATTCTACTTACAATATGTTCACTCTTCATCAATTGATTGTTAATTGATTTTTTATAAACGTTAAATGTTAATTAATACGAACAAGGTTTGGTGATCTCATTCCCCCTTACGGAATTTTGCATGTTTGTGAGATAAATAAAAATCATAAAATCTTATTTCATTAACATATATACTATGAGCCCTCACATCAAATGAGAAGAGAAGTGATGAGGAGTGTGGAGGGCAAGGATACCCACGCCTCCCCCATGGAGAGTGTTTGACATGTTGCCTTCCCACTTTACTAGTGATCCCATGACATCACTTCCAAGCATGCAAGGCCATTGTTTTAGGTGGCCACCTCTGGACACAAATCTAAACCATATTATGGTGACAAATAACACATGTGTAGCACTGCATCCCCCAACCTCCCAACTTATGTTATTGATGGACTCAGGATTCTCAAGTACAACCTCTAACACACTTCACCCCTTGGTGGTTTTATGAGATTTTATTACTTTGCTTTGGTTATTATTCTCCACCATTTGCCATTAATTCTCTTGGACCTGTTGTCGATTCCTCCTCAACTTGATAGATTCACTGGCACGTTTCTCTGCCTCACAACTACTTTTTCTTGGTGGGTTATGGTCTTCGTTGCCTTCTCCCTCACTACACACTCATTCCTTGCTCATGGCATAGTTTTCCCTAATGGTATGGACCTGGGTTACTCTATTAAATGTCGTATACGCTACAATGTTCATGAAAGAGTTCGTTAACGCCACCACACCAAGGGTAGGGGCTCGCAAGGAGGGACGCAAGCTTGTTCCTGTGTAGAAACCTCGACTCAACTTTACATAGGAAATCCCTCTACAAATTAGAGCTCAAATAAATGAGGTGGAGACTAACTTATGGGGGGTAGCAACAATGTTTATCAAATACAAAAGTGGAAAAAGTTATGTCTACATAGGTGTCAGATGTTAGACACACTTGTGGCAGACAAAATCAATATCTTTACACCATTGACATGTATTGGCATTTGAATGCTTTGCTAGGTAGGGACTTGTTGGATAAGGACAATGTGAAGGAGGAGATTATTTGGATATTGGACGACAACGTGTTGCAACTTAAGGAAATGATTGAGTGCCTGATGCACATTAAGGAAGCTATCGACCTTGGTACACCTCCTTGTCCTCCATTTAGTCCAATTAAGGTTGATACCTCCCATTCCACTTAATTTGCTATGGCTTTCTTGTGTTGGTCCTTTTTTATTTTTACTCGTATGCTTGATAAGGCTATTAGAGTCAACAATTCTATATTAGTTAGGAAACAACTGATAATAGGCTTTTATGAATTCTATAGACATTTCTAGCTTTTATGAAGTCTATAGATAATTCTAGTTTTTGACGTATTTTAGTATTATCTTTTTTGATAGTTTAATTTTAAGTTTGGACAAATTTTTGTTTTGTCAACAGTCTAGTTTCCCAAGTGGTAGGCCACTAATGAACAACAACAAATGCCTCATATAACTTTAAATTTACTAAGAAAAATATTAATCTACAGAAAAAACATATATAATATAACAATCCATTAGAATGAATTTAACCCCATTATAACAAACATCTCAAAAGATAAACATAAATGACATATATTTTCTTTTTCTTTTTCTTCTTTTCTATTCCTCGAGGAAAATTCGAGCAGACCAACCTGAAAGGATCACATACTGTCGGCCAAAAAATCAGAGTCTAATCCTGAGAGCGTCCAAAAGAATTGACCCCATGAGCTCTCAATGGAAAAGTAATTTAACGACAAGAACTCAATCAATTGAACTAATACTTAAAACTTGAAATAACATTTACTAATATGAAATATGATTACAATAATTATTTATAATTCAAAACAACAATTAAAAATTATAAGATCTCTCAAACTCAACACATTTATGGAGAAAAAAAAAATTAGTTCATGTCACAGATACTCGGCAGGGCTCAGTACAATAAGTGAAACTTAAGGAACAAGATACTTTACAAGATAAAGAATAGGATCTAAGGCATCTGCTTAGACTGAGGACTAGATTGACTAGTTATCGCCTGCCTTTCAGGACCTTATTCTCCCTCAAATAAGGGGAAGTATAGTGGCACTTTAAGTCTGTGTCTAGGCCTCTAAGACATGGAGCGTTTTACCAAGGAAACTAGATGCATCCATTTCTAAACTAGAATGAAACTTATTTGTAAAAATGATATATGACCCACAAGTTATAATAAACATACAAACATTTAAAATTATTTTTCATTACACTATGGATAATAGACATTAAGAAAAATATTTATAATGCTCCTTCCTCAACAATGCAACTTGTGAAAAATTATGAACCTTTGAGAGAAATTGTCAAATGAATATGCTAAAGAAAGAAGACGTTCACTAAACTAATGAATGGTGTATGTGAATGTTCTCACTTCATCCCTAATATGATATAGGAATGTTGTTATTGCAAACACTTGTGAATATTGTATGATGAAGTGGTTGTGCATTCAATGAAAGTCGATCATTTATTTTTGAGACACCTAAAAGAAGTACTCTCATATAGTTTAAATAACAAGTATAACAAGTTTGAGATTTGAGAGATATGCAACATAACATTAGTTTTGAAATGGTCAAAAGTTATTTATTAAACTCAAAAGTGATGCAAAATCCAAAAATGAAAATCAATTTTCTCTCTTAATTACAATCACTTTAAGGATGTGAATTTATTTTAGAAATTTTGACGACTCATATTTGTTTTTAATGTGTAAATTGTAAAATGTTTGATGATATTTTTATAAAAATAATTAGATTTTTAACTATTTTATATTTGTTTGCATAAAATTTTGGTGATTTTCAAGGTAAAATAATTTTATACTATAAAATTGGGGCGAATCATTTTTAGAAAAAATGGAAATTGGCAAATCTTTTTTTGCAAAGAGTGTCGAAAATTAGCTCAACTGTGAATATTAGCCCCTAAAATTTTCCTTGATTACAATAAATTGTAGGAAAGAATATACTGGTTGAAATTCATAAGCAAAGGGAATAAATATCGTAGGGCTAAAGAAATGGTTATCACATGTAAATATATCATCGAGAAAATATGGAAATATAGTTTTGTGAGAAAAAAATAGAGGGACTGGAGAGTTACATGGATTGATGACAATTTTAATCATTAAACTATGTCTTGAAGAGTTTTGGTTTTATTTTAAGATAATATAGGAAGTTCAAAAAAATAACTTATCAAAAAGTTTGAGTTTGTCTAATTATTAACTAATTTCGTCATTAATCATTTAATTTTCAAAAAATAAACAACTCAATGATCCAGATCTTGGGGACTAAGATATAGAAGGCTTGAAAACTGAGAGAGGAGGAGAGAAAACATATAGATCTATGATGAAACTAATCACATGAACATTGATACAAAAACAAAAGAGAGAAGATTCTATTGAGAAGAGCCATTACATGCAATGATGTTAATTTTGGGACCTCTCTTTCTCGACCTTCACTCTCTTCCTATTGCCTTCTTATAACTTGTCTCGTTGACGAAGTCAACTTTAATTAGATTTTACTCCGTCAATTACATATATAACAAGTTCCCTTTTACATAAAAATATGACTTTCTCACTTATATATCCAAACTTAGAATATAAGCCTCTTTAAGATTCGAATCACTCAACCACCCAACCAACTTATAACATATGCATCCCTCCCACCACCTCTTAAATGGAGTATAAATAAATGCATGCATATCTAACTTTATCAAATCAAAATAAAAGTCAATTAAGTGTAATTCGAGTGATGGTAAACAGATTTTTTTATCCTCCTCACAATATAACATGTTTATTTTAGTCTATAAATATATAAATAAATGGTTGATTTGATTTTATATCCTAATAAATTTAAAATTTATTTAAAAACAAAAAAAACAAAAATCCAATAATATATTACCTTGAAAAAAGGAGGAACACATTTATTAAAATAAAATCTTAAATATCACAAAGTTTGCCTAACGAGTGTGGGACACATGATAAGGACGCACTTGTTAAAAAAAGCCTAGGTCCCCCATTGTTTAGAGAAAGAATGATGGAGACCCCTGAAGCATGTGGCTTCACGGATGCGAGGAACATGTACTTGGGAACCTGTCGCCTCATAGTTGAAATAAACTACAATTTCCAACAATGCGACCTCCCTAGTTGCTTCCCACATGGATTGCACCATCTTTATATTGAGATATCCCCATTATTTTAATAGGGCTTGCAAGAATATTTATATGTTTCTCCCGATTATTACAGCGAATATATATTATTTTTATTCTTAATGACAACACACAACATTTGTTATTCATCTAACTTTGGATTCTCTTGTCATCAACTTTGGATTCTTTAACCTTTGAAATCGAAGCTTCTATAATTTAATTTAATTTTTTATTTTATTTTATTTATTATTATTTTTTTTTTAATAATGTAAAAGATTTTTAAATAATAGAGAATTATTATTATTTATTTATTTATGTTATTTATTTAAATTGGTCATGAGATATATTAGTTTAGATTTATCTTAATTTTGGAACTACCAACATTTAGAGGGATCAAATCTCTTAGAAATTTGATCCTCTCAATGTTCGGTAGATTCATAATTAAAATGAATCTAGGTTGGTTTAATTATTAATAATTAATAATTTATTTTTTAATTAATAATTATAATTATAATTTTTTATTTTTTATTTGTAATTTGACCGAGTCAAAATGTTTACATAACATAATAAGGCATGACATTACATCTCTTCCATATTGTGCTAGAAAGTGCCTCTTAGCACAATGGTGAACAATGTCCATTTTTTACTTGTGAAAATTGACATTGAATTTTGTAAGATTAGAGTGAAGGAGATGAGATGGTTGGCTCTTAAAATAGTTTGGAAGGGTGATATAATCATTGTAAATATGGAGCATAGTATAGTAACAATGACGAAGTCTAAGAGGAGTGACTCCCTTTGTGGAATGCAAGTATGTCCAAAGTATGTTTTGTGAACCTCCTTCGTAATTGCTCCATGCATATGTCTTTTAGATAATTTAAGTTCAATAATGTGGATACTAGTTGGTGGATGATTGTGGAATTATCCATGTCAGAAGAGTTTAGAAGAGTTAAATCTTTGCTTAAAAAGAATGTTGGTTGTTGTGTTGATAAATGCATGGAAGACTGAAGCCAAAGAAAGGGTACTTTTTTTATGAGAAATTATAGTGCCCATGTGCTTAGCTTCAACTTGCCAAAGTTTTTTAAACAAATTCTTACCAACTCAGTGTACATTTTTATAAACACACCTAGCTAATATCAAATTTAATACCACTATGACTTAAAGCTGAGATGACCAATAAAACACACTACAGTTTCTGATAAAGGTCATTATGTCTACCTTAATAATCACATACACCCTTTTGTAAAACACACTAAATCACATTAGCACACAATATGTTTTTATAAATATTACCATGTTAACGTTGTGATAAGGATTATCAAGTGACATGGTTTCAATACTAACAAGACTATAATATATGTAAAATGAACATTTATTCATATGGAGAAATGATTAAGCAAAAGCAACATAGATTCTTAAAGATTTATAAAAAACCTATGTAACAAGAATACAAATTTGCTTTCATTGATTAATCCAATAATGATTTATTGACCCACACAAAAACAATAATTTTTAACTCTCAAGCTCACATATAATTTGACAACATTCTAGGTCATTAGTATTATATCATATACTAATAACAATAAATCTTATGGATCAACTCATCTAAGTTCAACCAAGAGAGACCAAACTTTGTATATTAATGTATGGATTGCTAATCAAATTTGATAAAGTTGTTGATCATTATTAACCACTTTCTTTATGTTGGGTCCTTAAAATTAGATTTGTCTTCAAGGTCATCATTGGCACCTAAAAAACTTCCCACCAAGATTAACTAAGCTATTGATTAAAGTTCACAAATCAATCCTAAAATTGCCAATTCCACCATCACTAATCCACACTTAATCAATCTTCATTTGATACATCGACCCTTATGCTTTAGTTTATCTACACTACTACTAAAATTCCCTAAACTCTACAAAATGTTTATTACCATTATATATATATGAATTGGGGAATATATGTATTAAGAAAAATTGGAACACATGCTCACATTAAGGTTATGTCAAAAGGAGATTCACTTATGACATGATTCAAACTTATTGATGGTTTCCAACCCCCCCCCCTTCAAAGAACAAGGGATAAAAAGGTCATGTCTTTCTATTTGCATAGATGAGTAAGTTCTTTCAAATTGGTTAAAGGAATGACACATAAACATAAAATATTTAAAATAATAGAAGGCTCTTGATGATTCCTTCACACCCTTTTTGGATATTCTTTACTGCCTCATATGCTATTTTTTCCTCACATTCGTAGCTACCTCGATTTCTTCTTCTTGAGCAGAGTCACTTTCTTCTTATAATGATTCTTCTTCCTCCTCCTCTTACTCCTTTGACTCTTTTGAATCTTCTTTGAGTTCCTCCTTTTTCAGTTTTCTCTTATTTCTCTATATTAGTAATTGGCTCTCTATGAGATGGATTGAAACCACAATTGAGCTAAATTCTGCTTCATTTTCCTCTTCAACTTTCTTCTTTCTATTTTATTGAGTTTCCTTTTCCTTTAGATTCCCAAGAATTCATACTTGCTGATGCTTGATGGAGAAGGGCCTTCTTCAGATGAATTTGGATTGAAGGTCCCTTTTCACTAGAAACTCCTTCGCTTATTTATAACCATCTTCAATTGAGGTTCATTTATTGACTATTGCTTTCACTGCTTCGACGAGGAAGGGAGTTCCTCTCAAGCTTTTGGAAAAAGTGTCCATATGCCTGACAAACCATGCATTTCAAAGGAACCTATTCATAGTCCAATGCTTGTTGGTTGTTGAGATTCAACAAGAAGATTCAACACCCATGCCTATTGCATTAAGCACTTGGTTGCATTAAGCACCCAAACTAGGGTGGGGCCCACAGTGCTATTTTTGGGTGCATGTCTATTTTTATTATCCCTTAATTTAGATGGACATTAAACTGTAATCTATTCTCAATGTGGACTTGAAATAGTTAATTGAAGTGGCTAATTCAGTTAGCTAGTGGATTTTGAGTTAGAGGTTGGTTGGTGGGACATGCAGAGTAATTCTAGTTGTAATAGAGTTCGAAGTGCAGTGGTGCATGAGTTGGTGCAAGTTGTAAACAATTTAACTTAGTTAAGTGAGTTAAAATCAGTTGTGCTAGTTGTAACTGAAGATACACTAGTGAGAGATATAATGAATTAAATATTAATTAATTCACAATCAGTGATCTCACATGCAACTGAGGATTTACTATTATTAGCTGCATGCATGTCAGATCCAGTGGAGACCCAGTTGAGTTCTAGGTGAAAAGGAGGTTGACTATCAGTTGTAGGATTATTTTCTTGCTTGCACACATGCAGGCAAACACCCATTGGAGTGCCCATGATACTTGCGTAGTCAAGGAAGACAATAATTCCTATATTTTAGGGATATTTACCATCATGGATTGCGCAAGCAAGGCAGGTTGTCTGGAGCCGTTAAGAATTGGCTATGCGTTGGTCAGTTTTGCATATGACAGTGTGAGACAATTAGCGAATGTACTGAGGGCTCTTGTGAGAATAGTTTTTTATGTAATTGTTTCATGATCCATGATTAATATACAATAGAAGATAGTGGGGTTTTTAGCTATAAGCTTTCCCCGATAAATTATTTGTGTTGTGTGTGATTGATCTTTCTTCATGTTCATGTGATTAGCGATTGTGTTTTTAATTCCACAAAATATTTGTAGAATCGATTTAGTATTTAACTTAGCACATTGTTAGATCGAGTGAATCCAAGATTTACATGGTTGTTATATAATTTCTACATGGTATCGGAGCACAGGAAATTGCAGAAGTGAAGCAGGAGTTGAGTTTGTGACTGGATAGAATTTGAATTTGCAGAAAGATTTTCTTGGTGCTACAACTGATTCAAGATCGAAATGGATTTCAATGGCTTGAGGTTAGAGTATGCACTCGAGGGCAGCTCAAACTACATTGCTTGGAAGGATGGGATGGAGGCAGTACTCGAAGACAATGGCTTGAAGGAATTCATTGAAAAAGATGTTCTTAAGCCAGATGTTGCAGATGCTGCCAATCTTGATGCATGGAAAAAGAAAGTGGAAAAGGTGAGGAGGATGATGTTGGAGGGAGTACGAGACCACATTGTCTCAAGCCTCCATGGGAAAGCCACACCATATGCTATGTGGAAGGCTTTAACGGATCTATTCCAAAGCAGCATCGACCATAGGAAATTGGTGCTCAAAGATAAACTCAGGAAGATCAAGATGGAAAAGGGCAATACCATTCCAAAATATCTCACGAAGTTTGTCCAATGTTAGGATGAACTGGGGAGTGTGTGAATAAAAGTTGTTGATGATGATTTGGTGAGCTTGGCTCTCCTAGGACTTCCTAAGAGTTGGCACAGTTATTAAGACTTTGTCAACGGAAGGGAAAATTTGCTAGATTAGGAACGACTGTGGTCGGATTTGGTGTAGGAGGAGTTCAGACGGAACACCATAAATGGATCTTCATTTAAGAATGAGGATGAAGAGGATTGTGCTTTGGCTACCAAGGTGAGGAAAGGGAAGGGGAAGAAATTCCATTCAAAATCCGAGTCCAAAGGTAAGAAGCAGGACATGTCCAAGGTGAAGTGTTTTCATTGTCACGAACATGGGCATTTTGCTATTAACTATCCACAAAAGAAGAAGAACGAGAAGGTTGTTGGATCTGTAGCTGGTGAGGCCCTTGCCTCACAATTTGATCTTGACTTCTCATTTATCGCATGCATGGTGTCTAGTGCATTGGGATCTATGTGTTATTTGGATAGTGGCGCTTCCTTTCGCATGACAGGAGATAAGGAACTTTTGAGTGAATTGGAGGAGAAAGATCTCCAGATGCATATTGAGATGGGCGACGACAGACGGTACAGTGCTACCGATATTGGTACCATTACCTTTTAGAGGGAGTAAGTTAAACCATTTCAATTAAAAGATGTAATGCATGTACCAGGTCTGAAGAAAAATTTGGTCTCAGTCGCAATGTTGGAGGACAGAGGCTATGCCGTTGTTTTTAGTGATGGAAAAACTTTCCTGCGACATAAAACAATGGCTTAAGCCAAGAGGATAAGGATTCAAGTTAAGAATCTCTACAAGCTGGAGGTAGATGGTTGCGCTGCCATGATGGGCAAGGCAGAAAAAGTGGTGAGTCGAGATGATGGAGAATTATGGCACAGATGATAGGGCCATCTTCATCATGGAGCCTTGAAAGTCATGCAACAAATTTCTACTGGAATTCCAATGGGAACATTTGCTCAATTAGATCAGTGCAAGGGTTGCACCATGGGGAAGTATGTAAATTCCACCTTTCATGAGAAGGAAAACTGAGCTTCGAGGATCCTTGAGAGAGTTCACATAGATGTGTGTGGACTATTCTCGATTGCTTCAACAACAAAACATAAGTACTATGTAACATTTGTTGATGAATTTTCTCATAAACGTTGGATCTTCTTCATGCAGAAGAAATATCAAACCTTCTCTAAGTTCTGTGAGTTTAAGGCCTTGGTGGAGAAAGATTCAGAGAAACAAGTGAAGGCTCTTAGGAGCGATAATGGTGGAGAATACATCTCTAATGAATTCAAAAACTTCTGCAGCAAAGAAGAGAACTCATAGCGCCTCGTAACCCACAACAAAATGGGGTCGTGGAGAGGAAGAACAAAATGATCGTGGGTAAAGCACGAGCGATGTTGCATGATCAGGGCCTACCAATGCATTTGTGGGCGGAAGCATGCAACACTGCAGTTTATGTGCAAAACTGTTGTCCTCATAGAGTACTTGGCATGAGTACACCTGAAGAGGCTTTCACTGGTAAGAAACCTGATGTTTCACACTTTAAGATTTTTGGATCATTTGTTTATATGCATATGACCAAGGACGCTAGGAAGAATCTGGAACCAACTGCTGAAGTTGGGATTTTTTTGGGGTACACAGAAACATACGATAATTATCATGTGTATTTTCCAAACAACAGAATGATTGTTGTGCAACGGGATATAAAATTCGATGAGGGGAAAGCCATGCGGTTGTCCCTTGAGAGGGAGCTGGACTTGCGAGTAGAGGAGGAACTGCTGGTTCCCAAGGATGAGTCTCAAGATGTGGATCAACCACATGAGGAGGTTCATGGAGTGGAGGAAATCACTCATGCAGAGCCATCCATCAGAAATGGTAGAAGGCACACCACAGAAGCTGATAGGTTGAGACTTAATGATGCACAAAATGTAGGAGCACCTACTTCATAGCACAAACACAGACAGTCTCCTGACCGATTTACTGGATACATGGCTCTTATGAACAATTGTATTGTGACTGAACCATCTTCCTTTCAGGAAGCAGTGCAACAACGTACTTGGGTTGATGCAATGGTGGAGGAGTATGACTCCATTGTCAAAAACAGTGCATGGGAGATAGTCCCAAGACCGGTCGACAAATCAGTGGTAGGTTCGAGATGGATCTACAAGGTAAAGCAAGCCGCTGATGGGAGTGTGGAGAAATACAAGGCCAAATTTGTGGCCCGTGGCTTCTCACAGATCGAGGGGATAGATTATGATGAGACCTTTGCACCTGTCGCAAGGTACTCTTCCATAAGAGCCATCCTTGCACTCTTAGTGCAGATGGGCTGACGCATTCATCAGATGGATGTGAAAACTGTGTTTCTCAATGGGATCCTTGAGGAGGAGGTCTACATAGAGCAGCCTAAAGGTTTCGATATCTTCAGTAGCGAGTCGCTTGTGTGCACACTCAAAAGAGCATTGTATGGGCTGAAGCAAGCACCCCATGCTTGGTACACTCGGATAGACAACTATTTCACCAAATTGGGCTTCACCAAAAGTGAAGCAGATGCAAACCTGTACTAGATTGTGGTTGAGGGTAAGCTATTGATCATTGTTATTTATGTTGATGATCTAATTTTGACTGGTGATGAGCAGCTGATACACTCATGAAAGGAGGATCTTGCAAGGGAATTTGAAATGAAGGATATGGGCCTCCTTCATTATTTCCTTGGATTGGAAATATGAGAGCGGGATGGTGAAATTTTTGCGTCTTAAGTCAAGTATGTAAAGGAGATACTGGGTAAGTTTAATATGGAGAGATGCAAACCCATGGATACTCCTCTTACAGGAAACTACAGGAAAAAGAATGCTACTTATGGAGAGGTAGTGGATGCTACTGTCTATCGACAGTTAGTGGGTTTGCTAATGTATCTAGTGAACATGAGACCCGACATTTACTACATCCCTTTCTTGTTGAGAGGGAGTTTTGAGATTCAACAACCACGCCTAGTGCATTAAGCACCAAAACTAGGGTGGGGCCCATAGTGCTATTTTTGGGTGCATGTCTATTTTTATTATCCCTTAATTTAGATGGACATTAAACTGTAATCTATTCTCAATGCGGACTTGAAATAGTTAACTGAAGTGGAAAATTCAGTTAGCTAGTGGATTTCAAGTTAGAGGTTGGTTGGTGGGACATGCAGAGTAATTCTAGTTGTAACAGAGTTTGAAGTGTAGTGGTGCATGAGTTGGTGCAAATTGTAAACAATTTAACTCAGTTAAGTGAGTTAAATTTAGTTGTGCTAGTTATAACTAAAGATACACTTGCGAGAGATCTAGTGAATTAAATATTAATTAATTCACAATCAATGATCTCAAATGCAACCGAGGAATTGCTATTATTAGTTGCATGCATGTCAGATCCAGTGGAGACCCAGTTGAGTTCTAGGTAAAAGGGAGGTTGGCTATCAGTTGTGACATTATCTGCTTGCACACATGTAGGCAAAGACCCATTAGAGTGCCCATGATACTTGCATAGTCAAGGCAGACAATAATTCCTATCTTTTAGGGATCTTTACCATCAGGGATTGCGCAAGCAAGTCAGGCTATCTGGAGGCTGAGAATTGGCTATGTGTTGGTCAGTTTTACATATGACAATGTGAGATAGTTAGCTGATTTACTGAGGGCTCTTGTGAGAACAATTTTTTATGTAATTGTTTCATGATCCATGCTTAATATACAATAGAAGATAGTGGGGTTTTTAGCTGTAAGATTTCCCCAGGAAATTATCTGTGTTGTGTGTGATTGATCTTTCTTCATGTTCATGTGATTCGCGATTGTGTTTTTAATTCCGAAAAATATTTGTAGAAGCAATTTAATATTTAACTTTATCACATTGTTAGATCGGGTGAATCCAAGATATACATTCTTGTTGTATAATTTCTACATTGGTGACTACACCCATCAAGGTTGATTGAAAGGCCTTTAGGGACTACCTTTACTAGATCAACCTCCACACATATTCTCATGTAGGATTATAAATTATATTTTGGGTTTTCATAAGTAATGAGTGACCCAATTCATTTCCAATATATTTAGAGAAATTTCATCCCAAAAGACTAGTGGGAGGTGGGGTAACTTGACACATGTAAGGGTTGAAGTGATTTCCTGTTATAGGTTGATTTCTATGGTCCATGGAGATAAAAACATTCTTTTGGAACCGATAAAACAAGACCAAGATTTACAAAATAAATCTCATCGTTGATTTTTGGGACCCATTGATCTACAACCCATGAGTCCATTGCTTTTGGACTAAGCCACATACATGTAAATTTCCCGACTGGAACCATATCATAAAAGATGAGGGCTTTCTTTCTTATCTTTGCGGATGAGAGATCTAGGTGGGGAATCACATCAACTTGTTGACAAATTGATGATGTTGTAGCTAAAGACAACTGCTTAGAGAAAGAGAAACTAGTGCGCTAAACACTTTAATGTCTTTGTTGTGAACATCATGAAAAAACTTGACTAAGATAGAGCCATCTACACATATAAACAACCCACTTGAACAATAATGCAAGCTCAAAAAAAAAATCCAAAACTCAATAACAAACTTTAAACAATTTGCAAATTTTTACAAATATAATTGATATCAAGATCTTAAAAAACCTAATTACAAAACACTAAACTTAACCACTATCTTTTTAATACATAACCTAATTTTAAATCAAAATACTTAATACTATTTTTAATACATAACCTAATTTTAAATCAAAATACTTAATACTTATATTCATATATGATAATATTCACATTTATATTTTCTATTTACCATCTACTTCAATACCTTATATATTTTAAATTTGTTTCGCTATTATTTTTAACACTAAACAAAATTTTATTTAAAAAAAAACTAACATGAAACAATGCCTTTTGAAAATTTCCTTTGCATCTAAGTTATATAGTAATATAGCTTTTAAATCATGCGTACTGAAAATTTCCTTTGCATCTAAGTTATATAGAAATATAGCTTTTAAATCACGCGAAGCAAGCCACATGCATGTACTTGTCATGTCCTAATTGAAAGTGAAACGCATAATTAAAATAATAATAATTATTTCTCCGACTAAATATTTTCCACGTACTTGGAAAACAAAATATTTGTTTGATTTAATAATGATAAAATAATGAGTGGACTCAATTCAACAAAGTCGGATTAATGGTTTCACACAAGATACATATAACTTAATAATAAATGGTCAAACTTAAAGTAGATTCCCTATGATTCTAAGGATCTTAATAACTTTAAGCTAAGTTTATGATATTTTATTTAAATTTATCATTTTAATGTTTTAATATGATTTTTAAAATTAAAACTATATAGATGATGAATTTTGATGGTTTAATATTATATTTATATATAGATTTGTGAGGGTTAGTTTTATTGGTTGAGTGTTAGTTATTAAAGCATTTATGTCATTAAGAGGTTATATCAATTATTTCAATATGGTATCTTGACAATTTAGGGGTTAGGTTTTATGGTTGAGTCGATAGACAATAATCCCTTAGGATGGATTTGTCTAGTACACATATTTTTGACATACAATAATCTCTTAGGGTGGATTTGTTTAGTACACATATTTTTGACAGACAATAA
This sequence comes from Pinus albicaulis, assembly GCA_034641835.2. NCBI lineage: Eukaryota > Viridiplantae > Streptophyta > Pinopsida > Pinales > Pinaceae > Pinus > Pinus albicaulis. Next base: position 20,511 of record JAXQQM020082467.1, read on the forward strand.
TCTCTTAGGGTGGATTTGTCTAATCCCTTAGGGTGGATTTGTCTAGTACACATATTTTTGACATACAATAATCTCTTAGGGTGGATTTGTTTAGTACACATATTTTTGACAGACAATAATCTCTTAGGGTGGATTTGTCTAATCCCTTAGGGTGGATTTGTCTAGTACACATATTTTTGACAGACAATAATCCCTTAGGGTGGATTTGTCTAGACACATATTTCATGAACATAACCCTTAGGGTGGATTTGTCTAGTACACATATTTCGTGAACATAACGACCATACACACACACATACAATTATAATATATTTTTAAAATTTTCACATTGAAATTATATTATTCACCTCAATATCAAGATATTTACTCATTAGGATTTTCAGCTTGTTCAAAATTTTGGCACACAAGTTAACATGTCTCTAGAGAATAGAACCCAAGTGGAGAGAGAATTAATCTCACTAGCTACCACTTAAGCTATTATCATTTTTACCAAATTGTCTTACCATATGATTATACTTCAAGGGTATATTATATTATTTATAAATCAAATACACTAATAAACTATAATTTAATAAGAGTTTAGATGTTCAAAAATATATTTATAGGGGGTTTTATTTTTGAGGTGTTCATTTCTTTAGTCCAATAGGCTAAATGATTCTAAATGTCTCATTGCAAATTAAATTTGGATGGAAAGAGTGCGAGACCTACCTCTTAACCAATTGAACTATTGAATTTTGTGATGTTTAATGCATGACAAATTAAATTACAAATTGGATAATTGATTGTATCATTGAAATTGGAAGGGAAAGAGTGAATATATTAAGAATGCCTAATATTTTGTAAGCTTAATATGTGGAAATTTCTAAAAATTAGGTTTTTGTCTTAACAAAGAGGTGTTTTTAGGTATTTCTTATATAATCTTAATTTTGGGCAACTTCTTGAAGTCATAGTTTTTATGTGTTAACTTCATTTTGAGCATACAATAGCTTATTGGAAAGATCCCAATTGAAACAAACATTATTTGTAACACAATTGATGAGCTCAAAACACTGTTGCTTGGGCCCCAAAACGTGTTAGAAGTTTAGGACTAAAATCCATCTGCAAACATAGATATTTATAAGATAACTACTTGGATCATTATCACCCATCAATTCACATTACAATTACCCTAAGCCCAAACATTATGTTCGTTAGAAGCATATGACAAGGCATTTCTTAGTTTAATTGATTGTCATAATGAAAAGATCAATAAGGTTGGATTTTCTTTCTTATACATGATTCACTATCCAATGTGTTTTAGTATTGGGTTTCTCTTTTTCAACATAGTTTCTTTCTTAGCTTATAATAAAGAACGATATAGATTTTGTTATAAATACTATAATTATCATTTTCTAATAATTTTAATTCAAATAAAAAATTTGACTACAAAAAGTCTTTTTCCTTTAAACATGACAAAATCTATCATAACTCAATTATCATCTAGTAATGAAGACAACCATTATTGGGTTCGTTATTTTAAAAGGAAAACCATACCATTTGAAATGACCCACTGATTATCTACAAGAAGTATACGTTTACTCATATAAAATGCTTTTAGAAATTATTAACACACTTACTTATATCGGTAGACAAACAAACTCTCAATCAATTAGAAATCATTTTAAATTTTAGTATAATACCAAAAAAAAATTTAGTTTCAACATAAATAATATTCACACTAAAATATATACTTGTAATCATCATCAACACTAATTTAAAATGAAATGATATATATTTAACATTAATCTTATTATAAAATAAAATACTATCCCTTTAATCAATCATTTAAAATATAATATAAATGTTACTATCCCTTTAATCACATATTTAAAATACAATATAAATATTATTATAAACATTATGATTATGTTTTATAATAAATTTAGCTTACATAACTAATTGTTAGCCAAAATGGTAAAAGAAACTCATCCATTATTACTTTATTAAAAAAATGATATTGAGGTTGGAAATAACATTATTACCGCCTGGCCAAACATAAATTGACAAGTCATAAAATATATTATAATAAACACCCCTAGATTTTTATTTTCATAATTTTCATTTAATATTTTGACATCAAACTGATAATAACCACCACAAACGAAAAGGAGAATCCACTTAGATTAATGTGCAAGGGAAGGATGCTTCCTGCCACACCCACTTTATGATTATCACCCTATAGACCTATCTTCATCATTTTCCAATATGGTGACGTGGCATATATCATAAATATATAAATAATATAAATATCTAATTTTTTTCCCCTTTAATTCCAAGGGATAGAATATCACGGCATAGAATATTATGATAAAAGATCACATTTATTTCATTGGGGGTCGGCGTTGGGGCCAAAAAGGCCGATTTGTAGCGCTATGTCGGTGTAGTTGTCGTCATGGTAGTAGGCCTTTTAAATCTTCAACCCTTTTAAATCTTCAAACCCCAACTCTATTTTCATTCCCATACCTATTCTCATTCATTCTTTCATTTTATTTTGTGCTCTAGGGTTTCAACGAGCTGAAAACCCTGACCAATTTTTTTCCTCACTATCGGCAACGGCGCCTAGGTAAATCTACACGTCTTAACTTCTGCAAATATTTCATGGATTGATGTTCTTTTGGGTTGAACTTTTTTGTCTTCTGGTGTTTGGGGGCGTTTTCTGTAGAAATCCAATAGATACAGGCGTCAAACTATAGGTTTCAGAGTTTGACGTTTATTCAGATCTTGTCACTGTAATCACCACGAAATAAATTTCTGCGAATATAGGATGAATTGGTCTCCTTTTGGTTCGATTTTTCTGTCGTTGCGACTTATGCGATTTCTGTTAAAGTCGAACAAATTCAGGTTTCAAATTTTTTTTTTTTCAGAGATGACCCTTAATTAGATCTTGCTACTGTGATCTATGATTTATGATTCTAGATCTTGTATTTTCCCCTATTATTTTCAGAGAATAGGGACAGTTAGGTGATTTTTTTGCCTCATAGATCAGCTTTTCGTAGCGGACCTTGTTTGTTTGCCAGCCATTAGATCTTCCGATCTTTATTTTATTTTTCTCTTCTTGCTGGTGAAATTCCATGTAATTTCGTTCCGATCTCGTTTGTCCGGTCTGAATAGGGTTTGAAATTTTATGTTCTTTAATTTTGTAGACGTTTTCATTCTTTGTTATTTTTTTTTTATGTGTTCTGCATGATTGATCTTAAATTTAGCTCTGATAACTTTTCCCAGAAGGTTAACTTTCCCGATTTTATGGTGTGAGTGTGTTCGATGGCGATCTTGAAGAAGTTTTTTTTTGTTATTACGTCTGATTTTTCAAGATGCTTTTTGTTTGTTTTATTTATTTATTTTTGGTAATATTATCTCTGATTTTTCAGGAAGCCTTTTTTCTTTAATTTCTTTACTGCAACCCAAAGCAGTCAACGTTACTCAACTTTTGAAATCGGCTCAGAATGGTGGGCTAGATTTGTTTTCTCTTTTCTATTTTTTGTTTTCTTTATTTCTGTAAGCTGGAAATTTGTAGACTCGTCCTTGCTTTTGTTCTTCGGCTTTAAAGATGGAGATTCCTGTTTGCCACAACTCTTTTTTTGTTTTAATTTTTAGTTTTTTGTTGTTGTTGTTTATCTGAACACTGTATTTGTTCAGTTTGCTGTTTACATCATCGCTTGCTGATTTATATATCTGACTAAGTGTTAAAGTTTCCAACCTTTTTATGTGACTGGTTAGTGAAAGCTATCTATAGAATTGAAATATCTGGGAAGCAGTGCATTGAAAAATAACTATATTGCCGTTTGCCTCTGATTTCCCAAGAGGCCTTCTAAAAATATTTCCTTGCAGCCCAAAGCAGTCAGCGTTGCTCAATTTTTGAAGCAGGCTAGATTTAGTATCTCTTTTTTTGTGTCTTGTCTGTAAGCTGGCAATTTGTAGATTCGTCCTTGCTTTCGCTCTTTCGCTTTAAAGATCGAAATTCGCGGTCGTCACATCTCTTTTTGCCTTTTTTTTTTTCGTTCCATTTTTTCCTGAACACTGGTTAGTATGGCTTGCTGTTTTTGTATTCGCTCGCTGATTTCTGTATTTCACTAAGGGTTAAGTTTGCACCAATTCTTATATATTGGTTAGTGAATGGAAGTTTATTGAAACATATGGGAAGCAGCGTATTTTAAATAAGTAGTATTCAATCAGATCATACCTAAACTATTCTTTGGCAGATTTGAGTGTGAAAACTAGGGAAAATCATGTGCATCAGTTCTGCTTGCTTAGCTAAGAAAAAATATTTGTTTCTTTACTTTTATATGGCTATTATTGCAAGGTAACCCTAGATGTTATTAAATTGGAAAATATAATAGAATATCAAAGCTGGTTTTGTGCTTAAAATTGGTTTAGCTCAATATAACATGCCGAGTGATCAAGTCTGCTTACGAGCTGACGTGCTATTTAGTCATCCAGTGAGGTACTTAGTTTAATATGATTTGCTGGAATGGATATTCATTTAGAATTTTAATGTTGCTTCGAGTAGGTGGCTTGGTTTAAGATATCCACCAGTAGCAAGGGGTGTGGACCTGAGTCCTGAGTGCAGAGCTTTTGCACACCTTCAACAAGTTGCTGGAGGACACATCCCTGAATTATTGCGCATGATATTCCCCTCTATATTCGTGGATTCTAGATAGAATAGGAGGTGTTGACCCCTGTAACAGATACCCCGAGACTTTTTGGGAACCCACTTTACATCTCTAGGCAGGACCCAGTTCTCTATTATGGAGTGTTAACCCCCTTCAAATAGATGCACCCCAAATGTGTTGCAGCCCTAGTTCTCTTTGTTGCTGGGGTGTTGGCAACTGTAACAGTTGACCCTGGCCTGTTAGGGACGCATTCTACATATGTAGACAAGATATAGGTTGTAACCAGTTCTGTGTTATGCGCTGACCTCTGTGACAGATCCTTTTAGGGGCGTTTACCGTGCCTCCTGTCTGTGGGCGTGACATGTGACCATGTATTTAGATAGATCTTGGTGATGCAACCTCTTACCTGCATCCCCACACTCTGATTTCAAAACTGGTGTATCCAGTTTCATGCACCTGACACATAGATAACTACAGTATTTTCTTCAAATTCTCGTCTGATGCACCCTCTCCCCGGCATCCTCACGCAAATCTCAAAACTGGTGCATCCTTGCTCATTCTTCTGGCTACTTAGATATCCACAGTTTAGCTAGATGTGGTTTTACTTCCTGTTCGTCCGGTTCCTCACAAATTCTATTAGAATTTAGACATAGGAATAGAATAATTTCCATAATCCGCTTGTGCCAGGCTGGAATTTTTTTGAATTTTCCAATTCCCCATTCGTCCAGTTCGTAGCAAGTCCTATTAGAATTTAGACACCTAGGAATAAAATAATGATCAGAAGCTGTACGCGCTGGTCACTGCAAATTGGTCAAAGTGGCATTTACTTGATCCTCCGGAAGAATTTTCTGTCTTGCTTTGAATTAATATTTCCTCTTCAAACTACCGCTGGTCTTACCCGCCGGAATTGTTATTTGTCTCTGAACTTTTTTATACAGTATATGTCATTCTAAGATGAAATTCGCTTCAATAATCTGTAGCTATTTTAGCTCATATTCCCTCATTCTAAGATGAAATTCGCTTAAATAATCTGTAGCTATTTTAGCTCAAATTCCCTCATTCTAAGATGAAATTTGCTTAAATAATCTGTAGCTATTTTAGCTCAAATTCACCCTGGGATATCTGACATTGCAATATTTTTGGTGGTATGGGATTCATCCATCCTATATGTATAGATTTCAGAATTTTGTGTCTAGACATGTTCGCAGTCAAGTTTGTAACAAACGTTAGTGTAGCGACCTTTCGTTTGTTAGTTAAGCTTTTCTACTTTTTGTTTGTTAGTCAGTTTCACAGTCAAGTGTGTAACAAATTGTAGTGTAACTACCTTTTGTTTGTTAGTTAAATTAAACTACCTTTTGTTTGTTAGTCAGTTTTGCAAGGGAAAATAAAACCCATGGGGTGTATTCTAGTTGGATGCCAGTTGGTTTGTATGGCGTCTAGTTCTCATCAGGTTTTAGGATGAAACCTTATGGGAAAGGTTGAGGAGGGGAGTCATCTTTGGAAACATAAACTTTTCCATAGGGCATCAAGGCTCGACTGAGCCTCACATAATCCCATTGACCCATTCCAATGGTGGGTGAAATCATTCTTCCATTCAATTTAAGGCTGACACTGGCCTAGGCTCTGCCTAGTTTGGAAAAAGAAATAACCAAACACTTGATGCAAAGAAATATATTTTGGTTTCAAAGAATGGAATTTTGAAATATATGAAAAGAATTTAGTTGTTTTGAATTCATCGAACAGAACTTCAAAGATGGTATTTCAAAGATGGTTTTTTTTTCTAATTTTTTTAGGTTTTAATTAATTGCGTTATTGCAGAAATGATATTTCAAAGATAATTTTCCTTTTTAATTTCGGACAGGTCTAATTATTTGTTTTTAATCTTTCAGGTGTGCCAAATACTTTTGAACTAGTTGAGGCAAAGCAGTTAGGCCTGTATAAATTTTGACCCTGTTACGGACTCCGGAGCCCTTTGTTTATTAAACTTGAATGAAATTTAGGATTCATGCAGCATCTTGCTGCTAAGAATAACTTGGTAGGATCAGGAGAAATGAAGGAAATGGGAAGATTAAGGGCTGCATTCACGAGAGAGAAATGCGAGGAGGTCGTTTTTTGTCCAAAGCCTCGAAGAGTTGGGTTAACAATAAATCCAATTTCAGAGCTTTCGAAGTCCACTAGGCGGTATCGCAGGTAAAGTTAAGTTGTTATTGTCTGTGTTAAACTGTTTATGTTCTATTTTATCGGCATAGAATGCCGGCGGTAATTGTTGTATGCATTGATGCTGATATATATTCTTCTCTGCTATCTTCAGCCATTCTCCAGAATACGAGTCCGAACCTGGAGTTGAGATTCTGGACATATTTCTGAGTAGGGTATGCATCTTTTTCATTGTACATTTGTGGAGTTACAACTGTACTTCTCCCAATATTTGTTGTCCTCTCAAGGACGTGTTTATTGATTGGCTTGAATTTTTTGTTGTGCAGAGCGGTTGTGGCGATTCATTAAACTTTGGATGTTCACCACCATATTTTAATGGATCTCCTCCCAGTCGAGCGGACAACCCCCTTGTGCATGATAGCAATTTCATTCATCAAAGAGTACCGGCCTCACCCTCCACTCTTTCAAAGCCCAGATCATTTGGCAGGTCTTCACTCGGGCATAATGCGGCTGTTCGAGTTGAGGGTTTTGATTGTTCTGGCAGGGATACAAGATGCAGTATCCCTGCACTGGCTTGACTTGCGGACATTTACACTGACGATTGAATAAATTGCGGAGCAAGTACTGCCAGAGAGATTTTATGTATAAAAATAGTTATGATACCTTTAAAAATTCCATACTGTAAATTTTGTAATCATATGAGTGGGGCTTTCCAACACGGCAGGGGTGTAAATGTTGAAAAGTTCGTTTAATTGCGGATGTTATTATTATTCAGCGATTTGCACTTACTGAGAAAGCATTTGTAGTCCTCATTGAGGATTGTTTTCTCCGAGGCTATTGTGTCCAGAGATAAAGTCTTTCCTATAATTTCTGGATTAGATTTTGTCGGAGCATGGAAGATATGCCAGGTGCTTATGCATCCCCATTACTTGTAATCTGTACAGATTCCAGAATCATGTAATTGGATGTAATTTTAATCGTTCTAGTTGTATTTTAGCAGCAGTCTTGTAAGATGTATAGAAAAGCTTGAAGAATAAAGATTGACATTTCGGATTTGTATCTAATTGTGCAGTTCTAAATTTGCAAATTCAATTTCAGATGAGCATGTGTTGGTTTGGTTTGCAGACTATTGTCTTCCAGATTTCTGTCGTTTAAATATTTTTAAACCTTCACGATTTTCAATTAAAGAGGGATATATATATTTGTGATCAGTATTTTACTTTATACCCCCTCTAAAACCCTTGAGGTTTTAATAGCAACTACTGCGTGCACAAAACGTGATTATATCTCTCATGTCTCATAATACAAATTTAATTAGATAACTGAAGCAAATTTTTTAGTAGGATGAGAACTTGGAAAAAGCCAAAACGAAGTAAAATAAGAAGTGGCAGGATTTGAACAGGGGAGTTTAATGCTTTTTAATAATGTAAACGGGTATTTGTATTTTGATTATGTGTGAGATTGGAAGACATAAATGATATAAACAAATTATTTGAATTTCCTTATTTTGATTTGGCATGTGGGATTGGGAGGTATCTTAACGTAAATAGAACATTTATGTGTGGTATTTCTATGCATTCATGGAATTAATTGGTTCCATAAGATAGGACGTGTCTACCGAGCCCGCGTTTTGGCCCGGACGGCAGAAATTCGTCGGAATCCGGTCAACTAAATTTGCAAAAATCAGGTAGTTGCAGTGCTTGGAATCCATTTTTGATAGTGGAAATGGATTCAGCACTATCAAAAACCCCTGGGGCACTCAAAATACTAATGTTTAACAACTATAAACAAGTTTTTGGGCAAATCTTTGCCGGATTTTCTGAAAATCGTTCCCGAATTTTGAGTCAAAACGCGGGCGATATGGAAGAAGGTTTTTTTTTATTTTCATATAAGTTTTGTGATTGCAATTTAATGCTTCTGACAATGTAATGGGAATCTGTCATTTAATGAACATGGTTATAATGATACAGTGTTTCTAAAAAAAAATTTGCGTTGTGTGGTTGTACGCAGAAAGGTAGGTAGTTTGATGAGTGTAAAATATCCCATTATGATATAACGAGAAGGGTTTTTTTTTAAGTTTTCTGACTGCAATTTAATGCTTCTGACAATGTAAAGGGAATCTGTCATTCAATGAACATGGGTGGTTGTATTTTGATAAGCATACTGTGAGATTGGGTGATATCAGAAAGGTACGTAGTTTGATGAGTGTAAAATATCCCATTATGATTGAAGATATAACGATACAGTGTTTCTAAAATAAAAAATATTTGCGTTGTGTGGTTGTACGCACAAAGGTAGGTAGTTTGACGAGTGTAAAATATCCCACCATTATGATATAATAACGATACAGTGTTTCTCATTTTTGTGTAATTTTATTAGATCGATCATTTTTGTTTAATTTTATTAGATCGATTGAAATATATGTTGAAGAGTATAAAATATCCCATTATGATATAATGATATAGTGTTTTTTCATTAATGATACTGTTTTTCATGTTTATCTAATTTTATTAGATTGATTGAAATATATGTATGAATTTATAGAATAAGAAAACTGGAGTTAGGGGTTATTAAATTTTTTATTAGATTGTGTTTAATTTTATTAGATTGATTGAAATATATGTATGAATTTATAGAATAAGAAAACTGGAGTTAGGGGTTATTAAATTTTTTATTAGATTGTGTTTAATTTTATTAGATTGATTGAAATATATGTATGAATTTATAGAATAAGAAAATTGGGGTTAGGGGTTATTAAAATTATTTGGTTGGAAATTAGATTTGAATTTATATTTATTTTAAATAAAAAATAATAATTGTATAGTAGATTTGTTAGGGGAGAAATTAGATTTAGTATGACAAGCATACAAATAATTAATAATTATATATTAGATTTTTTATGGGAGAAATCAGATTTAGTATGACAGGCATAAAAATAATTAATAATTATATATTAGATTTTTTTATGGGAGAAATCAGATTTGGTAGAAGAGGTGTAACATTATATATTAGATTTAAATAATAATTATATATTAGATTTTTTATGGGAGAAATCAGATTTGATAAGAGAAGTGTAAAAAAGTTTTTGTTAGAATGATTAATTTATTTGGTTGTGATACTAGAAATTATATCAAGTTTATGATTCTCAGGGTTATTAAAATTATTTGGTTGGGAATTAGATTTGCAATTATATTTATTTTAAATAAAAAATAATAATTATATATTAGATTTGTTATGGGAAAAATCAGATTTAGTAGGGACATGCATAAAAATAATTAACAATTATATATTAGATTTAAATAATAATTATATATTAGATTTTTATGGGAGAAATCAGATTTGGTAGGAAAGGTGTAACATTATATATTAGTTTTTTTTATGGGAGAAATCAGATTTTTGTAAGAAAGGTGTAAAAAAGTTTTTGTTAGAATGATTAATTTATTTGGTTGTGATAATAGAAATTATATCAAGTTTATGATTGTCATGAAATTTACCAGTGGTCTTCTAGTTAAGTTAATGAGCGAGGTTAGATATGCATTACAACAAAAATAGATATATAGATAATTTTTTAAGTTGTAGGTTCAATCTCTTCTTCTTTTTCATCACTAACCGGGGTGAGTATGGTCACCTTGTGGTCTAGTTTTGTTTACTGCAATTGCAGAGCATTTATGTAGAGAATAGGTTCAACCTCCTCTTTTTCTTTCTCTTCATCACTAGCACAGTAGCAAGGGTTTTCAAGTCTACCACTTTATTAGTGAGGATGGTTGCCTTGTGGTCCAATTTTGTTAATTGCAATTGGAGAGTATCTATGTAAAGGATCTCAATAGCAAGGGTTTTCAAGTCTGCCATTTTATTGGTGAGGATGGTTGCCTTGTGGTCAAGTTTTGTTAACTGCAATTGTAGAGTATCTATGTAAAGGATTTCCTGTGCTTCTTTTCTCCAGAACTTGGTTCGTGATGGTTTCAATCTACTAATAGAGGTTTAATAGTTTGCATGTATTGAGTTTGTCTTGAGGAAGTGTTTTATAGGTCAAGAATTCATAACTTTATTTTTTTTCAATCTCCGTATCGATAGGAAACACCTTTATATCACCTTTCCACCCTGGCCTCTTGTGACAATAATTTCCCCTTGTGGCTTGGGAAGTATGTTTTCGATAGTGAGCAGCACATGGGTCTTAGCATTGGTTTGCATTCTCAAGTGGGGGTTCCCTTTTGTCCATCTTCCACAATAGCTATGTGAAGCATTGAGTTGTGGCATGATATGCGACATAATGAAGATTGGATACAGAGAAGCCATACATAATTGAGACCACTAACCAAGTGAGAAGAAAGGGATGGCTTGGGAGAGCCAAACTAGATAGCATTTTGATAAAACCCAAAAATGAAATAAAAGAAGAAAGTTTGTGTAAGGTCCGGTTGGGGATGTTGAAGAGAAAAAAAGGCCTTTGAATGAATTGAACTAGATAGATAAAATTTTGAATAGAGATATGAAAGGCAATGGAAAATAGAGAGACAAAGGAAACATGCCTAGATTACAAGGAAAGTTTGATATTGTGCCAAAATGCATGGCTTTAAATCCCACCTAGCTAGTAATTTGAAATTGTTGCCATCAATGCAAGGAAAGGCACCAAAGGCGAAGTGTAATTATAAATGAGTGTAGAGCAAATAAGAGATACTGAACACAATGTAAAATAGAGAGAAATAAAGGAAACATGCCTAGATTACAAGGAAAGTTTGATATTGTGCCAAAATGCATGGCTTTAAATCCCACCTGGCTAGTAATTTGAAATTATTGCCATCACTGCAAAGAAAGGCACCAAATGTGAAATGTAATTATAAATGAGTGTAGAGCAAACAAGAGATATGGAAGGCAATGGAAAGTAGAGAGAAACAAAGGAAACATGCCTAGATTACAAGGAAAGCTTGATATTGTGCCAAAATGCACAGCGTTAAATCCCACCTTGGATAGTAATTTGAATTTTTTGCCATCATTGTGGAGAAAGGCACCAAAGGTGAACTGTAATTATAAAAGAGATAGTACAAACAAGAGATACAAAAGACAATTGAAAATAGAGAGAAACAAAGAAAACATGCCTAAATTATAAAGAAAGTTTAATATTGTACCAAAATGCATCGCTGTAAATCCCATCTAGTTTATAATTTGAAATTGTTGCTATCACTATAAGAGAAGACACCAAAGATAAAGTATGAAGAAACATAAAAAATAAACTGTAATTATAATGAGTGTAGAGCAAACATCGGTGAATGCTATCTATAAGCTGAGATGATTCCCTTAATCCCCACTCACATCATGGTTCCAAGTTCCAAGGTAACCAATGGTTAGGTTGTAATATCAAGATTTAAAAAATTGATATACATATTAAAAGTATTATTTATTAATATAAAAAATTATTTGTTTAATTTATTGAATGGATTTATACACAGTTTATAATATGAAAAATAGGTTGAACAAATGTTAATGTGCTTTTCCACAATGGAAAATATGTATTTATGCCAAAGTACTTAAAGAGTTAATTTCGCTTTAAAACCTACCCATTAAAATTTGAAATCTAGCATTCTGGGGAAGGCACGAACTGTAATTATGACTGAATGATTGCAAAAGCAAACATCGGTAAATACCATTCACGCTTGAAATGATGTCTTCGTGTGGGGTCTCGAGTATATTAAAAAGGGGTTTTAATAATATAAAAGATTTATAGTTATATTAAAATGGAGTTGTTTATGGGATTGAAGAATGATTTGGATGGCAAAACGTGGTTGGAATTTGGGTAAAAAAAATTAGAAAATCTTGTAGTAGGAGTGTTTAAATCATGTGTTTGATTGTGGAAATAGATTTAACATCATCGAAGACATTTAGGGCACTCAAAATCTTGAAGTTTGATAGCTCTACCCTGGATTTACAAGCTTATAGGATTTTATTAAAATTTTGCCGAAATTTCCATGATTTTCAAGACAAAAAAACAACTACCGCTATTAATATTATTATTTATTAATATAAAAAATTATTTGTTTATTAATATTAAATAGATTTATATTTATATTAAAAATATTAATTATTGATATAAAAAAATATTTGTTTAATAATATTGAATGGATTTATATTAAGTTTATAATATGAAAAAAATATTGAATGAATGTTAATACTCTTTTCAGCAAGGGAAAATAGGTTGTTATCTCAAAGTGCTTTTTAATCATGTTAAAAAATAATTTTCATTAGAGGTATTTTGATTAAATATGAATAATGTTTTGGTTAAATATAATTTTTTAGATTAATAATTTTATAGTGTAGATATTTTGATTAATGGTGAACGGTGATGCCTTGGGAAAGGGATGTTTTAGTGTGGGGTTTAGTTATATTAAAAAGTTTTTTTAATAATATAAAATATTTATAGTTAAATTAAAATTATTATTTATTAATAAAAAAATATTGGTTTAATAATATTGGATAAATTTATATTTATATTAAAAATATTAATTATAAATATAAAAAATATTTGTTTAATAACAGTGAATGGATTTATTATGTCGAAGACATTTTTAAGGGGATTTTATTTTTTATTTTTATTTATTTATTTTTTTTTTTTTAGACTTTTGTTGTCTTTAAAGCTTATAAAAAATTGACATTTGTTTATTTTTATTTTCTAATTGCTTTCCTCCACATTTCTATATATGCATTTATTATAGCAGCCCCTCGCAAATTCTCATAGGCGTTTTTCAGAATGGTTAGCCTCTAATCTCCGCTCCTTTGAGAACGACTCACATACAGAAATTGGGGAGAGAGTCGGGTCATAGAAGGAAACCTTTGGTTATACCTTCCATGCATTCATGTTGGAATTAAAGATCCACTACCTCAACAAATCTCGAAGAATGGTCGTGGAGGGCTCGCCTAATGGATAATTGTCGACCCACCTCTTGACAGTGTGTTCAACGTCCCCAGGATTTAAAAACAGGAATTCAGATCACCTAATTTAATAAACTTGCAGGGTTACACAGAGGTTTCAAAATGTCCAGTTTAATGAACCAGCAGGGTTACACTGATAATTGTTTTAGAAGAAGGTTTCAAAATCTCTATAAAAATAGATGCGGGGACATCAAAACCTCCGATTTCGTAAAACAAAAGAGGCCCACATGTATTTTTATTGCATATTGATATTCTTTGAAAAGAAGCTTTCAAAACACTCACTTTAATGAAAAAGGAGGCTTTCAATAACCCCTGAAACAATGAGATCTGTAACAATGAGATTTGTTGGAGGTTTCAAGACATCCATTTAATTAAACTAGTAGGGTTTCAGTAACTCTTAAAAAATATGGGATGTGATTTAAACACTAATAATTGTTAGATCGAAGACTTTTGTGATCCATAATGTAGATAAATGTCTTTTTGATTAATCACATAATTAGGATTTGGTCCACGTTTCAAACCAACTAATGTGGTTCATCCTCACAACAAGGTGAAGAAGGAAATCGATCTCATTGAATAAATAGTAAGGATGCATCATTACTGGGTGATTGCTGTTAAAACTAGCCTATTAAAATAAGGGGAAGGGGTAAATGAGAATAATATATAATAATTTAATAAATTTATTAAATTATAAAATTAATAATAATAAAGGGAATAATATTAAAATAAGGGGAAGGGGTAAATGAATAATATAGAATAATATAAAAATAAACGGTGAGGGGGAGCAGGAAGAATTATAAAAATGAGCGGAGAGGGGGGTAAAATAAATAACATCATATATATATATATATATATATATATATATATATATATATATAGAAGAAACAAAATAATAATATAGAACAAGGGAAAATATCTAAACAAGAGAAAATTGCATAAAAGCATAAACTAGAGAAAATGATACAAATAGAAGAGGAAAAATCAAAACAAAGGGATGAGGAAAAAATCAGAGACACAGGAAAACAACACCCGAGGGTTGAATCACCTAGAGAGGGTCGGAATCCAACTCTTACTTAATTTCCTTCCATCATCTCTGTTGAGATTTTTAGGATGTCTCTCAATTTCAATAGCCTCCCTCAGCTTTCTATGATGGAAGTGATCCACCCTAGCAATGAATTTGGAATCTTCAATGCAAACATGGTGACACAATTTCCCAGCATGCTCCACACCCAAGATGCTCCACAAGAGCAGAAGTACGGGATCGATCGTGCCTAATGTTTGCAAGATACTCATGGATTCTTCCGTCTACGATCGACTAGTTTCCCCAATATAGGGAATACCGCAGGAGAAAGGTACTAAATAAATTCCTTTCATGTCCTTTGGGTCTATAGGGTCCTTAACCAATCCAAGAGAATTATTGATAGTATAGAAAGGTCTAAAAGAAGAGGCGACATTATTTTTCCTAAGGACATGGGCAACTCTATCTGAGGTCCCTTAGATAAATGGGAGATTCACCTTGGAGATAGGATCCAACCGAGAAGATTTGTCTTTTGAGCCTTTAACAACTTTTTGAAAGGCCTTCAGACCTTGAGATCTGCTATACCCATTAATCTCAAACACATCCAGAAGATGGGATTTTTCCGATTCCAAATGGCTATCATCAGATATTCTAAGAACCCGGGTAGCCAGAGTGCAGAGAACACCAAATTTCTGAGCTGGAAAATGATGAGAATCAACATGAAGATACTGCTCAGTGTGAGTCTTCTTGCGGAAAAATTGGTGAGAAATAGAACCATCATCTCTTCTAGAGAGAAGAATATCTAAGAAGGGAAGGTATCCATCCACCTCTACTTCTGTACTATGAAGAATTCTCTCAGATCGGTTAAGGACCCTATAGACCCAAAGGACATGAAATACGTTTATTTAGTACCTTGCTCATGTGGTACTCCCTATATTAGGGAAAATGGTCAATCCATTAGATAGAGAATCCATGAGCATGCTGCAGACATTAGACACAATTGATCCCACACTTATGCTCTTGCGGAGCATGCTGGGAAATCGTGTCACCATGTTTGCATTGAAGATTCCAAAGTCATTGCTAGGGTGGATCACTTCCATCATAGAAAGCCGAGGGAGGCTATTGAAATTGAGAGACATCTTAAAAATCTCAACAGAGATGATGGGTGGAAATTAAGTAAGAGTTGGATTCCGACCCTCTAGTTGATTCAGCCCCCGAGTGTTGTTTTCGTTTGTCTCTGATTTTATCCTCGTCCCTTTGTTTTGATTTTTCCTCTTCTGTTTGTATCCGTTTCTCTAGTTTATGTTTTTATGCAATTTCCTCTTGTTTAGATATTTTCCCTTGTTCTATATTATTATTTTGTTTCTTTTATATATATATATATTATTTATTTTTCCCCCCTCTCCGCTCATTTTTATAATTCTCTCCCCTCCCCCCCTTTTTATATTATTCTATATTATTCATTTACCCCTTCCCCTTATTTTAATATTATTCCCTTTATTATTATTAATTTTATAATTTAATCAATTTACTAAATTATTATATATTATTCTCATTTACCCCTTCCCCTTATTTTAATATTATTCCCTTTAATATTATTAATTTTATAATTTAATCAATTTACTGAATTATTATATTATTTGTTGACCCTTCTAAATAATATTTTTAAATAATTAAAACTTTTAAATTCTCTAACTAATTAACTAAATAACGGCTAGTTTTTAACGACTAGTTTTAATAGCTATCACTGGACAATGATGCATCCTTACTATTTATTCAATGAGATTGATTTCCTTCTTCACCTTGTCCTGAGGATGAACCACATTAGTTGGTTCGAAACATCGACCAAATCCTAATTATTTGATTAATCCGAAAGACATTTATCTACTAATAATTGTTTTATTATTATTACAAGGAGGTTTCAAAACCCCCTAATTTAATAAAATAGATTGAGGTATTGATGCACTTTAATAAGCAAGAGGGTAATTTTGAGGATAAATATGTATTGAATATACTCTGTTTGCAGAATTTAGAAAGATACAATACTATAAATCGATTTTCAAAAAACCATTTAGCACTTCATAACCTTCTAATGCTAAATATTAGAACAAGTAAAAACCATTGATCTCTTTACAACATTTTGATGCTAAATATTAAAACAAGTGTAATGGAAATGAATTGATTTTCTTATCAAAATAGTAGTGCCAAATAGTTCTTAGTGACCAAAACTCAAATAAATAAAATGGTCCAAAACCAAAGGGTGTTGTGTGATTCAAGCTATCCAAGTAGATGATAAAGATATTATTTCACGAATTCTTTGAAATGACCACCATGTAACTGTGTATAAGTGTAATTTGATAAAGCTAGAAAATGTTATGTTATACGAGTGTTTTGTTATTATAATTATTGTTCATTTTTGAATAAATATAAAAATCTCTAATTTAGTTGTCAAACCAATAGTGGGGATAATTATTATTGGTTGTTGTTAGCCAAAGTAGGTTGACTCATCACTATTACTCAGGGAAAACCATGCCACTTGGATTTACGCATTGATTGTCCATAAGGGGGCATGATTTCACTCCCGCTAAATACCTCTGGGTCTTGGGTCATTGAATTATTATTCACATATATATAATTTTAATAATTAACATATCTGCATATTAAAAAAATAAATATTCGATATTTTTTTCTCAATTTAAGATGTTGTTTGTGCTTTTGATATTCATATAATTCTTTTAACCATCATTTTATGTACAACCTTGTTGCAAGTAAGTATTTCTCACGTGTGTACAAGGGGTAAGGATTTCTCATAGATGGAATGAAAATAATGCAAGTACAAATGATAAGGCATTCTCTATGGAGTTAAGTGAGATATGTGGCTTGATATGTTGTTGTAGACCTTAAAATCCCTCTGTTTTTCTCTCTCACTCTCACTTCCACATTTTTCTACTCTACAATGGAACAATATACAATCAGATGAATGGATCCCCTTTTCCTTCGAATGACCTAGTTATAACACAACCTACTAGCCAATGATGGGTTAATTTTAACTCCATCAACTATCAACTAGAGTTACAACTTTGACCATCTAGAGTATTATCCATAGTGTTCATGTGAATATCCCCTTTTCAATGAGCAATGAGGGTTGATGTGGCATCCTCTTGAATTATAGTGGTCAATTATGATAGATCAAATTTAGAAAGACATCACTTTTATATACGAAATCCGATGAGGTCTTTCTTGCACCTTTGGAAAGGTCTTCAGGTGTAGAATAACGCCATTGAATGTTATTCTTTTGTGGGAAAATTTTACTCCCAAAAAAAGTCGTGTAAGGCTTCAAAGTGGCCCATAAAGTTTCATACCCTAATTCTCAAAACAAAGTCTCACTAATAAAATGCTCATATAAGATGAATTCACCAATTTTTCCAATCTAGATATATCGAAATAGATGACAAATCATATAGTGATACAAGCTGATTCTACAACACATATATCACAATCTCCACCACATCCTCCTACCGTACATCCATTGTCACTTAACCTTATAAATAATTCTTTTAATAAATTACTTAATCTTCTATTTGTTTATTGACCACAAAAACGAAAAAATTGATCTCACATTTTCAAACAGTGTAACCATCTTAATTCACTTCGGCGTCCCCTTTCCCTGCTTCAGAGTATGCTAGTATTAAGTTTATAATATGAAAAAATATTGAAAAAATGTCAATACTCTTTCCATTGGAAAATAGGTTATTATCTTGAAATGCTTTTTAATCATGTAAAAAAAATAATTTCATTTCATGGTGGAGGTATTTTGATTAAATATGAACACTGTTTTAATTTAATATGAATTTTTAGATTAATAATTTTATAGTCCAGGTATTTTGATTAAATATGAATAATGTTTTGATTAAATATGTTGTTTTAGATTATGAAAAAGTATATAAATGTATATAATATAAATATATTTAAAGTATATTTGCAATAAAAAAATAAAATAAGTAAATAAATACATATAATTCATAATGAAAATTTAAACTAAAATCTATAATTCATATATCATTTGTAATTTTTAAAATATATTTAAATGTAAGTGAAATGAAGATATTGAAATAATAAAGTAATTGGAAGAAAATAAGTTGAATGAGTTTAATATATGCATGTTTTTATTTGTTTGTGTTAGGTCTTATGATTTTAATTATTATTAATAAGAATCAAGAATAGTAATTATATCAAAAGACACTTAGTTAAAGTTCAATTTAGATACATTCTTGAAGCTTTTGAACAAAACACTACAATATCAACAATATTTCACTCATACATTTGCTAACACTGACCTAACAAAAACCGAAATTTACAAAGCATCCACGCCTTTTTCCCCGATAGGTATGGGGGCATACTGCTTTTGTCTTTGCAGCCAAAGTTCACTTTGGTTTAGCCTTGATCCCAAATTAACCATGTGATCAAGTTTTGAGTTGTTTCTTTGGAGAACATGGAGACATTTCTCTTTGAGGATAGACTGATGCAATTAATAAATATGCTTGAAAATATGCCTTAATCTAGAATATAAATGGTGAATTATATTGAAAGAACTACTAAACAATCACCTCTTGAATTCCCAATTCACAATTTGCCTCAAACTATGATATAAGACATAAACTTTAGCGACGTTGGAAGTGTGACCCAACAAGGAAGAAAATGAGTCTGAGTAAGTTTAACAAATGAATGAGAAAGAGTGAGTTTAACATTCACATGATTTTTTTTGATGGTTTGTTATTATTGTGTATTTATGGGTATAGAACAAAAGGGACAGTTTGTATACGAATTATGGGTATAAAAACTTTTGAGTGATTTTTAGAGATTGATATGAGGAAAATATTAAGAGGAAGTTGGATATGCGACATGGATTATTATTTTTTACAAAGTTTGAAGTTTATATAAGAATGTTGGTTTGTTTTCTAATTGATATATTTATTTTAAAATGCATGATAATTTTGTGTGAATGAAATGTCAATATTGTATTTTACATTGAAGTAGTTATATTTCATAATTCAAATGGAAATTGTGATTTTAAATAAAAATTTATTATTGTATAATTCAAATTGTACAACATTTGGTCCTTTAGTGAGATGGCTTTGAAAATAAACATGATTATGAAAAGATACAGGTCAGAGAGTTGTTGTGCTATACAACAACCCCCATTTATTTTTATAACTAGGGACCCTTTAGAAATAAATAGGAAATTCTTTCAATTTTTTAAACAAAAAACTTAGGAAATAAATATTTTCTTTTAAAAGTTTTCCGCTTTATTTTTCTTGAGCGCATCGCAAAACGCATATCTTATGAATTTCAAATACTTATAAACTTTAAAATATGCGAGCCACGATATGCGCTCAACTTTTCCGAAGATATGTTTGAACTTTGCAAAAAATTCAATCACCATTATATTTACTTTATCGCATCGCACTTCACTCAATCAATCAAAAAAATTAAAAGCAAATCGATATAAGTTGTGACTTCGCAGACCCGATGAGCAAATAAAGAAATGAATATAAAACATTCGGCAATCACAGTCACTTAAGTTTTGCAAAAAGCGCAATTCGCATTTCGCACAACTTATAACATACGCCAAATTGTTATCCTATAAAAGTTGCGATCTACGACTTGCGCATATCACATTTCGTAGTCTTTAAGGGTAAGTATTATGAATGGTTATAAATTATGACTTGCGATACGCGTGTCGACGACATTTAATGGATCAAGCATGTGAAGTAACTTGTGTCATATCAAAATGAAATTCGAGATCTTAACGGCTTTAAAGTGATTGATATATTTTATGCGTGAAGGTGTATGAGATATTAATTCAGAGATTATGATTGATGATTGATGTTATATCTTGATAGATTTATATATGCTTGCGTGTGTTTGAAATAAATGATAGATTTGTCTCTTTGATTATCTATACTTGTAAAATTCGCTCTATTTTCAGGAAACCAGTTAACGGATTGAGAAAGAGTAAAATGAGCAAAAAGGGCAAAGAGATTTCTCAGACATCATCTACTAAAAATACAGAGATGTCTCCCTTATTTTCAGATACTGTCTGCAACAAATATTGCGGTAGTTCGACATGGGAGGCAATGTATAAGCTTTTTGAAAGCGAAGGACCAAGGGTGATAACCAAAGTTTCTTCGATAGGCATGACATCTACCTCCGAAACAACTCTTTTTGACATTGCATGCTCATACATCCACATGATAGCTGCAAAACCAAAGATTCTCCCTTATACAGACATGGTTAAGTGGGTAATTGATCACTTAGACATTGAAGATAGAATGTTCAAGAATTCGAAGGGAGAAACTATGGGCTCTTTTAGGGCAAAAGATTTAATAGAAATGTATCATCTACCACCCCCGCAGCAGAAATATGCCAAAGAATTTTTGAAAAGCTTTAGAGCAGAACATCCAGATCTTATCAAAGTCATCAAAGAATGGAAGGAGGAACATGGGAAGTTGAAGCAAGATAAGCTTGGTACGTACCCAATTACCCAAATTCCTAACCCTTACTATTATGCTACCGGTATGTTATGTAGATTATTTGCTAGACCTGATAACACTAGATTCTCAAAAGAATGGGTTCCCCTGATTGACGCAATCGTCAATTCATCAATATTGAATTGGGCAAACATCTTATCTGATAATCTAGCCAAACACATTGCCGAATATAGGAATAAAAGGAGTATTTCATCCAAAGAAATACCTCCCTTTTATATGTCCGCCTATGTCATGGACACTATCTATTTTACTTCTAGTTTTCCTACCATGGGATGGAAATGGACTACCTAAGACCCTACCCCAATTCACATTCACCACAAAGAACTCTAGGATTCAGACTTCCAACTACACTTCTATAAAATCTGTTACAGAGTCATATTGCCTATGAACCAGATGATTTGTAATAAAAAAGCCCCTAGGGTTTCTGAAGAAGCCAATGTAGACATTATTTCTGTAGCTAGATGGTTTGCAGAGGATAATTTTACATATATTAGAGTATTCGAGAGTTATGATTTTCCCCATGTTTTACCCTATTATGTTCCTCATAATTTACTTGCAAGAGAAATAGCCTGCCAGCTTGTTAACGGTGTCATGAAACAACTGAAGGATGCTAAAAAGTCTATTTGGCCTAATTACCCTGTACAGTGTGGCACTTTTGCACTGTTTGACATCGACCATACTTACAAGGAAGTTTCCAACATTCATTTATTGAAATTAGCAGTAATTCCAAAAAGGTTATATGATCCAAATGATGTAATTAAAAATTACATCACAGAGCTTAAGTTAAAGCCTTTTGTAAAGGAGGAAGATGGATTTGATGATCTATTCCAGGGCATGGAAAAGTTTTCAGACATTATCAAGTATGCATCCAGCCAACTAAGTCGAGATGATTTTGAAGCTTTCCAAACTTACAAAAATAGGAGACTAGAGAAAGTCTATCTCAATTTGTTAACTATTGAAGATGAGAACAAACACACTCCAAGTATCAGCTTGGATGATGAAGTGAAAAATATGTCTGAAGATGAATCAGGTTAGTCACAACAACAATCTCATAATTCAGATCACTCTGAAAATGAATCTGAATCTAAAAAGGAAAGCCCATAAAATATAATTGACCAAGTAATCCATGAGATAGAGATGCTAGAGGAAAAGAGAAATAATGGAATA
The DNA here is from genome assembly GCA_034641835.2 of Pinus albicaulis. Classification (NCBI taxonomy): domain Eukaryota; kingdom Viridiplantae; phylum Streptophyta; class Pinopsida; order Pinales; family Pinaceae; genus Pinus; species Pinus albicaulis. Next base: position 42,974 of record JAXQQM020082467.1, read on the forward strand.
GAATCAGATTCTCAAACAGTTCAGCACAGTCATATTATACTAGATCAGTCCAGTTCACCACAAACAAAATATCTTATAGATGAATGGAAGGAGTTTTCTGAAGCAATAAAAATTCCTAAAGAGAATCCCAATACAGATCAGGCAACGAGTTTCCAAACACCTGAACACTCCCAGAAGATAGTGGAAACTGCTAATCCACTACAAAAATTTCCATCAATGCATGATAAAGAAATCATATCGGCCTACCCTACAGATCAAATAGTTCTACAAATTGAAGATATTCCTTCATTGGATATTTTCTGCAGTTCTATTTATAAGGCTGTAGTTAAAAGAAACAAAAGGAGGAGAATTTATGAAACAAATTCAAAGCCTACAGATGAATCAGTTGATGTATTATAGAAATATTCCTCAGATGATCCTACTGAACATCTAACCAAATTATCACAGTATGCAGGGGCATATGCTACTGCTACTGTTGATAAAGCTACTGAGGTTAGATTGTTGCTAAAACAAAAGGAAGCCAGAGTACTAGAACTAGAGAATTTGTTGAATGAAGATAAATCTAATTCCAGTGAGCAAGTCAAAATAAACACAACCCAATTTCATAAATATATTGAAAGCCTCAAATTGCAGCATCAGACAGAGATTAATGAAAAACAAGCACAACTGGAAGTGGCAATGACCAAGTTACAAAGATAACCGCAATTAGAGAAATTTATCAAAGAACCACTGGATTTAAACACTAAGTTAAAGAAAGAACAAAAAGTGTTTTGTCATCAAGCTTCTATAATTGACTCTTATTGTGATTCAAATAAAATACCGATCTAGCAGATATAAATCCAGAGACTTGAATGTGAAAAACTTGAGAAGAAAATTGAAGAACACATCCAATGGCAAGTATCAGATTCAAGGAAGGAAGCTAATCTACCTCAAGTAAATAAGCTTCACAAAGAAATTCTATTCAGAGAATGGGAAGCGCAAATAAAACAGGCAGAGAAAGCAACAGTGAAGACATCCAAGATATCAAGTGAGATTATTGAATCTATGTGTGAACAACTATCTAGAGCAGAACTTCTCAAGGAGAAAACGTCTGATGTGTTCTCAGAAACAAGATAGGTGGAAACACAGTGGAAGCAGAGAGCAGATACACAAGAAAAAATTATTAAAAAGGTATATAAGTTTTATCAAGAAAATTACTGGAATTTTCTGATCAAACCTTATCATCAACATCAGACTTTGTAGTCTCTTACAGATTCAACGAAGAGATCCCAGTCAGTACTCTCAAACGCTATTTTAAAGAGAAAAATCATATCAAGGATATTGTATCCAACTCAGCTCAAAGCAATGTTAGATATTTTTCAACTTCGTGACCACATTCAGAAGAAAGGGCAGGACTCATAAATCAAAATTGTTAATTTCCTAGATTGTAGTTTAAGTTAGCTTTATGAGGAAGGTTATTTGAAACCTCCTCTATATTTTTGTAATAATCTATTTTAGTTTATAGTTAGTTTAGTATTTAAACCCTTCTCATGCATTTAGAGAAGGGTCCATAAATTTGTCAAAAACATTTTCAAAGAATGCACTATTGTAAGTTTGTGAGTGCTTTGATGAATTAATGGAACACATCTGTTATCTTTTGACAATTAAAGCTGTTTAACTGATTTTGCACTACTGTACTCTTTAAATTGCTTGAAAGTGAGAAGGAGCAGATTCATTGCTATCAGTTTACATGAGTAGAACTTCGTACATATGGTACTTCTACTCACTTGTATTAAGTCTTACTTCATAGATTGACAATTATCTTTTTATTGCATTATATATTTGAAACATCATCATATATAAATATTACATGCACTGTTCTAATATTTAGCTATGGTTTCTTATTGAATATGTAATCACACTGATAAATACGATATTTCTTTCACAATTATTATGCAAACTATTTTGCTAGAAGAATCATTTTACATAATTTTCATCTCTTTCAACTGTTAAATGATCTATATTACTGACAATTGAAAGATATCATTTTAGAATGTATAAAGGAATAACACGGTATATATTAGATTAAATAGTTTAGATATATGCATATAGATTAAAATCATTATCCATTTGCATGCTATATTCACAACACCCTCAAAATCATCCTTATTGGGATACTGGTCCCATTATTCCCAGTCGGAGCCACTACACCAAACGAAAAAGGAGCTGCTTTAAGGTCCGGACCGGGTGGTTTTCCCCCATGTTTTGGTAGCATAATTCCTAGGCCTCAACATTTTGGCGCTAGAAGGAGGGCTTGATGAATGGCACAAAGGTCTGATCAATATAAAGGTCAATCAAAAAGTATCTCTCCCTCTAAATCCGCATCAACTTCCAGAAAATTATCTAGATCCTCATTTGTAAAATCTGAAGTTGATCATCTTTCCCTTAAGTCTCCCAACGATACTCAAACCATACTATTTCCCGAGTTTCACTAAGATTCTCCAGAAGTTCAGTCTTTGATATAAAAGTTAGAAAAAGCATCTATTTCTACTGAAAAGCCAGAATCTTTTCAATTATCGTATCTTAGTATTCTGTCTTCTTTACAACCTCGAAGAATATTAACTCGATCAGATAGTAAAAAAACATGGATTCTCCCTTTTGAATTTCCTATCAGTAGTACTTGGAAGAAGTTAAAGAGAACTCAATCAAAGTCAATCACCAGCAAGATCTTATCCTATTCACCCCCATTACCTCCTCTCACTTCCACAAATTTCATTCCAACAGTCGGTATCACTTTCACTAGTTCTAGTACTCAAACTACTAGTCCTAGTGCTCAACCTGCCTCATCATCAATTCAAAATCCACCCAACCAACCCATCCAAAATCCAATGGTAGGTCAACCCCCTCCACCGAATGTAAACCCATGGAGCAATCCAGGGGCTGTAAACATGCTCGCCCGTCTTCATGCTCTGCCTAAAAATCTCAAAAGATGGCTACCCAAATTTAATCTTGATGATGGTATTCCTGCAAAAGAACATATTCATAATTTTATGTTAGCTGTCAATCTGATTGCAGTAGTTGAAGAGGTTTGCGTTGTGCGATTATTTCCATATACTTTAAAAGGATCTGCAGGATCCTGGTATTTTTCATTACCTGCTCACTCTATAACTAACTGGAATATGTTTGAAGAACAATTTCTAACTAAGTTTGGAGATGACATAACTACTGCTACACTCATCAATGATATTTCAAATCTTAAAACTAAACCAGGTGAGAATATAATAGATTTTAATCAAGATTTAATAAACTACTCAATAAAATTCCTGTTACAGCAGTTCCTGGCGCAAAAGTTCAAATTGAGTGGCATATTTCATCCCTTCCATCTAATATAGCTATTTTCGTTGATAGAGAAAAGCTAGCAACACTTGCAGAAAATATGAAAGAGTCTTTATCTGTAAAGAAACACATAACTGCTCTTCAAAAAAACAATTCTCAGGAAGATTGAAAATCAAAGAAGATATCTTTCAAAGATGATTCTAAGAAGAAGATGCCAACGGATCCATTTGACGTAGAAGTTCTTCAAAAAGTCTTGAAAACCATTACCAATGAGATGGCAGATATCAAGAAACAAGTCGCCGAAACTTCAAATCCAAAAAAGAGTTTAAGGAATTTTAAGAAAGGACAATCCTCTAAACCTCCAAATATTATATCTAATGTTGAATTGGATCAAGAAGAGGAGGAAGAACAAACCGAGGAAGAAGAAGATGATGAATAAGCAGAAGTTGAACTTAATGGAATGTGGGATTTCATCTTATCAAATGAAGAACAACTTGAAGCTTTGCCTATCAGCACACACAGAAAAAATATTACTGAAGCAACACAGCCTAGTCAACAACAAAAAATTTCCACTCCTGCTAAAGACAAATCAGTAAGCAAAAAGTCTAATTCAAAGGCTACACAAACAAGTCCTATTACCTCAGACCCTCCACCTATATCTAAAACAATGGTTGTCTCAGATACCATTGAGTATACTATAGTTGAATACATGAAGAAAACTAGGGAAAATATCTCAATTCATGAGCTTACCAAATTGAAGCGACAACATCAAATCTTACTTAGAGACTTAAAAGCTGTTCCTGCTTCAAAATTACCTGCTCCCGTCATAGTTCAAGCTGCTAATGAAATGGGTAAGCCACCTTCTCCTTCAATGAAAATAGATGCTTCAGACTTAATTATGATCGGTGATCAATCCATCTCTCATACTCCTCCATTTCTCTTAACCTATGAGATCTATAACAAAAATGTTCATAACTATTTAATAGACTCAGGGGCCTCTTCGAATATAATGCCAAAATCAATTTGTGCCAAATTGAACATAACTCCTTAGAGTTCCCCAGTCCATATATTACAACTTGACATAACTAGAGTAGAAGTGGTAGGAGAATTAAATTCTGTTTCCATCAGATTGTCATCAAATCCCAGAGTTGCTCAGATAGTTGATATTTTGGTGGCAGATATTCTTGAATTTTATGGTTTAGTTTTAATTCATGACTGGTCTGAGAAACTTCATGGTTATTTTTCAACAGAATGGTCACATATGTGGTTACCGCATAATGGAAAGCCAAACCAAATTCAAGTTGACCGTGAAAAGTTTATGAAACATACGGTGACTGATCTTGAAGAGCTTAATGAGCTAGTAGCCTTCAATAACAATATTATTGGAAACTACTTTGCAGAGTCATTTTTAGGAAAATTTAATGCTCAAACATCACCTTTCTTTGATAACGCGGTTGTATCTCAGATTGAGAATTTTTCCCAGCTAGATAATTCTATATGTATTAATTTTTTAGATAGAAAAATAACTAATTCTTTGTTTTGGACCCTTTATTTTGATGGTTCTAAATCTGAAGATGGTGTAGGTGCGGGTTTCATTTTAATAAACCCAGAAGGTGAAAAGACTATGTTAGCCTGCCGATTAGAATTTGATTGTACCAACAATGTAGCCGAGTATGAAACATTAGTTCAAGGTTTATTAAAAGCTGTTGATCTGAATATCAGACATCTGAAGGTTTTAGGATATTCAGAAATCATAGTTAGGCGAGTGAGAGATACTATCCATTTTAATTCTGGACACTTAAAACATTATCAATCATTAGTCTAAGAATTAACTGCTCATTTCTTAGCCTTCAACATTTCTTCTATACCTAGAATACAGAATGCTAGTGCATATTTACTCACTAATGTAGCCTCAAAATTAATCCCATCTCAAGAATTCAGTCTCGATATATTTTCTATTGAATTGATTTTTAGACCATCTAATCCTGATAATATCACTAATTGTAGAGTATTCAATAATGACTCTGATATCATAGATTTTTTAACATCTGAAAGATCTTATGATAATCGAATCTTGGATGAAAACGAACATAACACTTAGATTAAGAAAGAACAAGATGAAAATCCTATTCCAATATCTGTTTTCAAGTTAGAAGACTTATACAATCTAAAGGACAGGTTTAAAAGAGTAACTAACTCAAAAACACAAAGTTCCACCTTAATATTTGAGCTAGTTAATATAGGAAGTGAAGAAAAACCTCAAAATGTAAATCTAGGTCTTGGTCTGTCTTTCGAAGAAAGATTATCATTCATCATATTGTTTAGGATGTACACAAATATATTTGTTTGGGATTATACCGATCTTAAAACATATGATACTTCTGTAATTCAACACACGATTCCTATGATCTCAGAGGAAAAGCCCATACAACAGAAATGGAGAAAGATTCATCTAAACTTGGAAAATCAAATTAAAAATGAATTGAATAAACTACTCAAGGCAAAAATCATCTTTCCAGTCAGAAATTCTAAATGGGTATCAAATTTGGTACCTGTCAGGAAGAAGAATGGTGATATTAGAATTTGCATTGATTTTAGAAATTTAAACAAAGCTTGTCAGAAGGAAAATTTTCCATTACCAACCATGGAACAAGTATTGCAGAAAGTAGCTGGTTCTGAGCTCATGTCTTTTCTAGATGGATTTTCAGGTTACAATCAGATTCTCGTTCATCCAGATGAGAGATTGAAAACTACGTTCAAAACTAAGTGAGGAACTTATGCTTATCAGAAAATGCCCTTTGGATTAATTAATGCAGGTGCCACTTTCCAAAGAGCCATGGACATAGATTTTAGGGGACTTATAAATAAAACAATAGTTATTTATTTAGATGACATTACTGTCTTCTCTAAACAGGTAACTCATCATGTGAATGACCTAAAGCAAGTCTTTGAGCGATGCAAAAGGTATGACATTTCTTTAAATCCAAATAAATCATTTTTTGCTTTAGATGAAGGAAATTTTTTAGGATTTATTGTGTAAAAAGATGGTATCTATATTGATCCTGAAAGAATTGATGAAATTAAATGAACTACTTTCCCTTATAACAAGAAAACCATATAATCTTTCCTTGGGCAAATTAATTTTGTTAAGAGCTCTGTCCCTGATTTTTCTCAAATAGTTTTACCATTGCGGAACATGATTAAGAAAAAATCCATCTTTAAATGGGGACATAATGAAAGAGAAGCATTTGAATTGATTAAACAATCAATTGTCAATGCTCCATTCTTGACCACCCCCAATTTTCTTAATCCATTTACATTATACACTTTTTCATCAGATACATCAAATGCAGCTATTTTAACACAGTTGAATGACCAACAAATTGAAGCACCGATATCATTCTTTAGTTCAAATTTACAAGGTGCAGAATTGAATTACACATCTGTTGAAAAGCAAGCATTTGCTGTTTTTAAGGCCATAAAACATTTTAGACCTTTTCTCCTAAAGTCTCATACGAAAATCATAGTTCCATTTTCTGCAGTAAGACAACTTTTGATGCAGAAAGAATTAGGAGAAAAAAGAGCTAACTAGGTGACTGCATTACAAGAATATGGTGTAGAAATTAAACCCTATAAATCATTAGAGGTCAAGGTTTTTGCAGAATGCTTAGAGGAGCATCACATTTGCCAGCAAAATAAGATTCAGGTAATCATGTGCAAATATCAGAGGTAAGCCTCAATGATTCAGAGTCACAATACGCTGATCTTATGTTTTATTTGAAGAATGGATATGCTCCAAATCATCTCAGTTACAAGAAAAAACGAGCTATTAGATTAAAAGATAAACAATATGAGTTAGTCAACGATGTGTTATTTAGAATAAATTTCGATTTTGTACTTCTAAGATGCTTAGAAAAATCTGAAGCAGAGAAGGTCTTGCAGGAACTCCATGATGGACCAGCTAGAGGACATTTTGGAGGAAATACAACAACACATAAGATCCTGCATGTAGGTTACTATTGGCCTACACTTTTCAAATATTCCCATGAATATACAAGAAAATGTAAAGTATTCCAAAGTACATCTGGAAGACAAAGAAAGCCAACATTCCCATTACAACCGGTCAATATTGAACAACCATTTGAACAATGGGGATTAGATATAATTAGTGAGATTGTTCCTAACTCTTCCAAACAACATAGATATATTCTCACAACTACAGATTAATTTACCAAATGGGTGGAAGCCATTCCATTAGAAGTAGCTAATTCAGAAAATATCATTGATTTCATTGACCAGAATATCATAACCAAGTTTGGTTTACCTACTTCTTTGATGTTTGATAATGCATCTTATTTCTCTGGAACTGCTATGATAGAATTTGCGATTAAAAGAGGTTTCAAAATAAAATATTCTACAAATTATTATCCACAAGGAAATGGTTTGGAAGAATCCGAAAATAAGAAATTGATTAGAATAATCAAAATAAATGTTGATCAGAATCAAAGAAATTGGCATAAGTCATTAATTTTTTCTCTTTGGGCAGATCGAATAACTCAAAAAGCTTCTATTGGTACTTCTCCATTCAATCTTGTCTATAAAAAGAAGCAGTATTTCCCACCAACGTAGTTATTCCCTCTCTTTCCTTAGTTCAATTTATTGATGAAACTCCTACTTCTTCTTTACAAATTAGACAAGGTCAAATTCTTAAGTTAGAAGAAGAAAGAGAAAAAGCCAAACAAACTCATGCTCATCATCAACAGATAATAAAAGCGTCGTTTGATTCAAATTCTGTCATTCCATAGAATTTTCAAATTGGTGATTTGGTATTGAAATGGGACAAAGCACATGAGGAAAAAAGTAAACACACAAAGTTTCAAAAACTCTGGCTAGGTCCATTTCAAATAATTGAAGAAATAGGCCCATCAACATTTTTATTGCAATATCTATTAGACAAAAATGATTCTTTTCCAGTTAATGGGTAGATTTAAAAAAAATATTTCTCATAGAAGGTAAGCCCTTCTATCCTTGTATACTAGTGTCCTTTTCTTTTCTTTTTTTTAAGAAAATAAAAGTTGCTTAGTATTAATATTTGGCTTTTCAAAATATAATCTCATATGATTTTCTTTGATTTTTTTTTATAAAAAATAAAAAATGTTAAGGAAATAATCGAAAGATTTAGAAAGACAAATTGATTTTATTTTTCTGAAAAATGGAATTTCGCTGAAATCATTTATTCTTTGATGAACTCTCATTTTTATATAGCATGAATATTCTATTATCAGTCAAGAAAAGAAACTTTAACATAGTAAAGACCTGTTTACAGAAAATCAATCTAAAACTCAACATTATCATCCAGAATCTTAAAAAGACCAATGATTCATCCCATCTGGGAAAACTTATAAATTTTCGAAAGGAATTAAAAAAAAAAAAATGATTAGAAGAAAGACTTAAAATATAATAAGTCTCATCACGAGCTTGTTTACCATGTTCACAAGGAAATAGTTAAACTGACATTACCAATACTGCCTACCAAAACAGGGTAATGAGTTGAGATTATATCAAAAGGACAAGGGGTATCACCAAGAGCCAACTTGATCAACTTAATTACTACTAGTGAGTGGCATTGTCATCATTTGGTTACCAAGCCAAGACAATGGCTTTTAAGTAAATAAAATAATATATACAAGAAAATTATCAAAGGTTAGAATTTACTTCGAAAATGATAAGAAATACTGGATGGGACAATGAAACATTGCTGGGTAAAAGGTAACCCTGCCAAAAGCTTAAATTTTCCTATTGGAATAGAGGCTCTATCTGTGATAAAAGAGTAAATTTTTATAAAGCTGATCTGTAAATGCCACCTACTTTATCTTTTTAAACTAAGTAAGGACTGATATAGATTTTCATACTTATATCTTTAATCGAGGAATTCTTATGAATAATGAATAAGAGAAACTTTCATTTTTTAGTAAGATATTATTTATTTGAAATTTCATTCCTACAACTATTTTTATTTTCTAAAAAGCTAAGAAATTTCAAATTTTTTTATCGGAGATATCTGGTTTGCCCAAGTGAATCGCCAATTGTTGTGCTATATAACAACCCCCCATTTATTTTTATAAATAGGGAACCTTCAAAAATAAATAGGAAATTATTTTAATTTTTTAATAAAAAAACTTAGGAAATAAATATTTTCTTTTAAAAGTTTTCCGCTTTATTTTTCTTGAGCGCATCGCAAAACACATATCTTATGAATTTCAAATACTTATAAAATTTAAAATATGCGAGCCACGATATGCGCTCAAATTTTCCGAAGATATGTTTGAACTTTCTAAAAACTTCAATCACCATTATATTTACTTTATCGCATCGCACTTCACTCAATCAATCAAAAATATTAAAAAAAAATTGATATAAGTTGCGACTTCGCGGACCCGACGAGCAAATAAAGAAATGAATATAAAACTTTCAGCAATTGCATGCACTTAAGTTTTGCAAAAAGTGCAATTCACATTTCTCACAACTTATAACATATGCCAAATTGTTATCCTATAAAAGTAACTGCGATCTGCGACTTGCGCAGATCGTATTTCGCAGTCTTTAAGGGTAAGTATTATGAATGGTTATAAATTATGACTTGCGATACACGTGTCGACAACATTTAATGGATCAAGCATGTGAAGTAACTTGTGTCATATCAAAATGAAATTCGAGATCTTAATGGCTTTAAAGTGATTGATATATTTTACGCGTGAAGGTGTATGAGATATTAATTCAGAGATTATGATTGATGATTGATGTTATATCTTGATAGATTTATATCTGCTTGCGTGTGTTTTAAATAAATGATAAATTTGTCTCTTTGATTCTCTATACTTGTAAAATTCACTCTGTTTTCAAGAAACTAGTTAACGGATTGAGAAAGAGTAAAATGAGCAAAAAGGGAAAAGAGATTTCTCAGACATCGTCTACTGAAAATACAGAGATGTATCCCTTATTTTCAGATACCGTCTGCAACAAATATTGCGACAGTTCGACATGGGAGGTAATGTATAAGATTTTTGAAAGCGAAGGACCAAGGGTGATAACCAAAGTTTCTTCGACAGGCACGACATCTACCTCCGACGCAACTCTTTTTGACGTTGCATGCTCATACATCCACAGGATAGCTGCAAGACCAAAGATTCTACCTTATACATACATGGTTAAGTGGGTAATTGATCACTTAGACATTGAATACAGAATGTTCAAGAATTCGAAGGGAGAAACTATGGGCTCTTTTAGGGTAGAAGATTTAACAACAATGTAGCATCTACCACCCCCGCAGCAGAAATATGACAAAGACTTTTTCAAAAGATTTAGAGGAGAACATCCAGATCTTATCAAAGTCATCAAAGAATGGAAGGAGGAATAGGGTAAGTTGAAGTAAGATAAGCTTGGTACATACCCAATGACCCAAATTCCTAACCTTTACTGTTTGATTCTGGTATGTTATGTAGATTATTTTCCAGACCTGATAGCACTAGATTCTCAAAAGAATGGGTTCCCCTGATTTCCGCAATCGTCAATTCATCAATATTGAATTGGGAAAGCATCTTATCTGATAATATAGCAAAACACATTACCGAATATAGGAATAAAAGGAGTATTTCATCCAGAGAAATACCTCCCTTTTATATGCATGCCTATGTCATGGATGCTATCTGTTTTACTTCTAGTTTTCCTACCATGGGATGGAAATGGACTACCCAAGACCCTACCCCAATTCACATTCACCACATAGAACTCCGAGATTTAGACTTCCACCTACACTTCTATAAAATCTGTTACGGAGTCATATTTCTTATGCACCAGATGATTTGCAATAAAAAAGCCCCTAGGGTTTCTGAAGAAGCCAATGTAGACATTATTTCTATAGCTATATGGTTTGTAGAGGAGAATTGTACATATATTAGAGTATTCAAGAGTTATTCTTTTCCCCATGTTTTACCCTATTACATTCCCGATAAGTTACTTGCAAGAGAAATAGTCTACCAACTTGTTAATGGTGTCACGAAACAACTAAAGGATGCTAAAAAGGCTATTTGGCCTAATTACCCTGTACAGTGTGGCACTTTTGCACTGTTTGACATTGACCACACTTTCAAGGAATTTTCCAACATTCATTTATTGAAATTATCAGTAATGCCAAAAATGTTATATGATCCAAATGATGTAATTAAAAATTACATCATAGAGCTTAAGTTAAAGCCTTTTGTAAAGGGGGAATATGGATTTGATGATCTCTTCCAGGGCATGGAAAAGTTTTTAGACAGTATCAAGTATGCATCCAACCAACTAAGTCGAGATGATTTTGAAGCTTTCCAAACTTACATAAACATGATACTAGAGAAAGTCCCTCTCAATTTGTTAACTATTGAAGATGACAAAAAACACACTCCAAATATCAACTTGGATGATGAAGTAAAAAATATGTCTGAAGATGAATCAGGTCAGTCACAACAACAATCTCATAATTTGGATCACTTTTAAAATGAATCCGAATCTAAAAAGGAAAGCCCAGAAAAGATAATTGACCAAGTAATCCATGAGATAAGTATGCTAGAGGAAAAGATAAATAATGGAATAGAATCAGATTCTCAAATAGTTTAACATAGTCATAATATACTAGATCAGTACAGTTCACCACAAACAAAATATCTTATAGATGAATGGAAGGAGTTTTCCGAAGCAATAAAAATTCTTAAAGAGAATCCCAATACTGATCAGGCAACAAGTTTCCAAACACCTAAACACTCCCATAAGATAGTGGAAACTGTTGATCCACTACAAAGAGTTCCAACAATGCATGATAAAGAAATCATATTGGCCTACCCTGCAGATCAGATAGTTCTACAAATTTAAGATATTCCTTCGTTGGATATTTTCTACAGTCCTAGTTATAAGGATGTAGTTACAAGAAACAAAAGGAGAAGAATTGATGAAACAAATTCAAAGCCTACAGATGAATTAGTTGATGTATTATAGAAAGATTCCTTAGATGATCTTACTGAACATCTAACCAAATCATCACAGTATGTAGGGGCATATTCTACTGCTACTGTTGATAAAGCTACTGAGGTTACATTGTTGCTAAAACAAAAGGAAGCCAGAGTACAAGAATTAGAGAAGTTGTTGAATGAAGAGAAATCGAATTCCAGTGAGCAAGTCAAAGTAAACACAACCCAATTTCATAAAGATATTGAAAGCCTAAAATTGCAGCATCAGACAAAGATTAATGAAAAATAAGCACAACTGGAAGTAGCAATGACCAAGTTACAAATCCAACCGCAATTAGAGCAATTTATCAAAGAAGCACTGGATTTAAACACTAAGTTTAAGAAATAACAAAAAGTGTTTTTTCATCAAGCTTCTATAATTGACTCTTATTGTGATTCAAATAAAATACTGAACCAACAGATAGCAATCTAGAGACTTGAATGTGAAAACATGTTGTAACTAGCTCCAAAAATAGAAGAAAAGAGATATCAACACCTTAGAGATAAGCCACTTCAAGGGGGAAACCTCCAATACATTACATAAATGAACAATTCTTGGATGATACAATTTACAAAACCTCCTTTCTATATATAGGAGTCCATGGGGCCATAATGTAATCCTAGTGGCCACAATGTAATCCTAGCCGACCTAACAATAATAATTTAAGGGCACAATAATAACAAAATGGGGGTTACAAGGGTTCAATAATAACAATAAGGGGGTTACACTAACAATAATAAGGGACTATACTAGTGATATAGGGACCTAACATGCCCCTCTCCTTCAAAAAAGTGTTGTCCTCAACGCTTGAGTAGCTCCGGGTGCTTCTGTATAAAATTCTCATCCTCCCATGTAGAATCTTCAGTGGGAAAGTTCTTCCACTTGATGAGATACTCTGAAATTGATCGATTCCGTAGTTGTCGAGTTCTTGTTTCCGTGACCGCTTCCGGTTCCAATATGATTTTTCCTTCCTCATCAAGTTCTGGAAATATTGTTTGAACTGGAAGATTTTCACCTATAACCTTCTTTAAGCATGAAACATGGAAAGCTGGATGCACTCGTGAAGAAGCGGGAAGCTCCAATTTGTATGCCATAGTACCAATCTTTTGCAACACCTTGTAAGGACCATAGTACTTTGGTGATAATTTATTATCCTTCTTAGCTTGCTTGAGGGACATTTGTTTGAATGGTTGTAGCCGTAAAAATACCCAATCTCCTACATCAAAACTTCTCTCACTGCGATGTTGATCTACCTGTTGTTTCATTCGATTTTGTGCCAAATTCAGGTTATCCTTTAAGAGTTGGAGAACTTCTTGCTGATGCTCGATGTGATCTTCCCCTGCTTGAACCTTCGAATTTTCCCTTAAAGATGATGTGATGGATGGTGGATGATATCCATAAAGTGCCATAAATGGGGTCATTTTTGCTGCAGTATGGAAGGAAGTGTTATACCACCATTCGGCAAGAGGTAACCACTTGACCCATTGTGTTTGTTTATCAGATACAAAACAACGAAGATATCCTTCCAAACATTTATTTACGATCTCAGTTTGACCATCAGATTGAGGATGATAAGATGAGCTATGAGCTAATTGAGTACCCAAACAAGAAAATAACTCTGTCCAAAAATTTCCGGTAAAAATGGGATCTCTGTCGCTCACAATAACCCTTGGGCTTCCATGTAGTTTTTGAATTCTATCCATAAATGTAGTAGCAACTGTACTTGCTTTAAATGGATGAGATAATGCACAAAAGTGTGCATACTTGGTAAGTCTATCAACTACCACCATGATGACATTCTTTCCTTGAGACTTAGGTAAACCTGTGATAAAATCCATTGAAATCTCCTCCCAACGCTGACTTGGAATGGATAAAGGTTGTAGAAGTCCCGGGGTCTTAATTGTCTCCACTTTATTCTGCTGGCAAACCAAACATTCCGCCACAAACTTTTGAATATCGGATTTAAGGCCATCCCAAAAAAATTCTTTCTTCACCCTGTGGTAAGTTTTTAAAAATCCTGAGTGTCCTCCTAAAGGAGAAGTGTGCAATTCCAGAAGAATCTTTTGTTTTAGTTGGGAATTATTACAAAGATATAAGCGATATTTGTACCATAAGGAATCATTTTCCAACTAAATGTATCAGATGTACTAGGATCTTGCTGCAACTTTTAAATGAGTGTCCATACATCTTTGTCCTTCTTCCATTCATCTCTTTCTTTGGTTATCCAATACGGTTGGATAATAGAAATGGCACAAAGCAATGCTTCCACCTCTTCATTCTTTCTTGAGAGTGCATCTGCAACAACATTAAGCTTTCCTTTTTTGTAGATTATTTCAAAGTCATAACCCAACATCTTTGTGACCCATTTTCGCTGCTCTTCTGAAGATAGTCTTTGTTCCAAAAAGTGTTTAAGACTATCATGATCAGTTTTTACCTTGAAGTGTCTTCCCATTAGGTAAGTTCACCATTTCTTTAGTGCATGCGGTATTGCTAACATTTCCTTCTCATAAATAGGTTTCTGTAAATACTTTCCTTTGATTGGACGACTTTCAAAAGCAATGGGTCTTCCTTCCTGCATTAAAACTGCACCAATTCCATTTTCTGAGGCATCACATTCCACAATAAAGGTTTTTGTGAAGTCTGGTGTAGCTAAGACTGGTGCTAGGCACATTGCCTCTTTAAGACGTTCAAAGGCCTTAGTTGCTTCAAGAGTCCATGAAAATACATCTTTCTTCAATAATGTTGTTAGAGGTGCTGCTATTCTCCCATAATTCTTAACAAACTTGCGATAATACCCTGTTAACCCAAGAAATCCTCGCAACTGCTTTATGGTTGTGGGGACTTTACATTCCTTAATGGCTTTAATTTTGTTAGGGTCTACTTTAACACCCTCGTGAGATACAATATGACCCAGATATTCCACCTCTTGTACTCAAAAGAAACATTTGGATTTTTTTGCATATAATTGTTTCTCCTGCAATAGTTTGAGCACCCTGTCAACATGTTCAACATGATCCTTCCAAGACCTGTTGTAGATTAGTATATCATCAAAAAATACTAGCAAAGATTTTCTAAGGAAGGGTTTGAAAATGGAATTCATCAACCCTTGAAATGTAGAAGGTGCATTGGTAAGGCCAAAAGGCATGACCAAAAATTCATAATGACCCTCATGAGTTCGAAATCTTGTTTTTGGAATATCTTCAGTCTTCATTCTAATTTGATGATATCCTGAACGAAGATCCAACTTGGTAAAATAAATTGCTTCATGTAATTCATCCAATAATTCATCGATCACAGGAATGGGAAATTTATCTTTAATGGTGAGCTTATTGAGCTCCCTATAATCCGGACACATTCGCCATGATCCATCCTTCTTGTGTACCAATACTACAGGAGCAGAGAAAGAACTTTGACTAGGTTGAATTATACCGCCTCTAACATTTCTGCAATCATACGTTCAATTTCGCTCTTTTGGAAGTAAGGATATCTATAAGGCCTGATGTTTGGAGGAACACTTCCTGGAATCAAATGAATACCATGATCATGATCACGAATAGGTGGGAGTCCTTTCGGAGTTTCAAACACCTTGGAATGATTGTCCAAGACTTGTTGGAGATCTGCAGAAATAGATGATTTTGATGTCGTAACTTCTAGTGAGCATAATTGTGCAATTACACCTCGTTGTTGTTTCTTTAGAAGCTTTGTCATGACATTAGAGCTTATTATCCTTCCCGGCTTCCATTCAATACCTCGCAATTCGACTTCTTTTCCTTCTGAAAAAAATTTCAAGAAAAGTTCTTGAAAATTAAAAGCTACCGTCCCCAAAGATTGTAACCATTGTACTCCTAGTACAACATCAGCACCTCCATAGGAATGGAAAGCATTGGACTAGTCAATACATATTCCCCCATGGTTAACTTGATATTATGGCATTTTCCAGAGCAATTTATAGTTCCTCCATTTGCAACCATCACTTGACATTCTGGTGCTGGGTATAGGAAACAATTTAATTCCTTGGCTACCTTACAATGAATAAAATTATGGGTGCTGCCTGAATCAATCAACACTATTACCTTTTTCTTCTTGATTTGTCCTTGTATCTTGAGAGTTTGAGGAGTGGTAATTCCTGCCAGTGCATTACACGATATGGTCGGATTCATTTCTTCCTCTTCTAGGGTTGGTTCCTGGTTTATATCCTCTTCTTGTTCATTTTCTTCTTCCTCTTCACAATCTATGTAAAATAATTTCTTCTCAGCACACTTATGACCTTTAGTGTATTTTCTATCACAACTGTAGCAAAGCCCTTTTTATCTTTTTTCTTCCAATTGTTGTGGTGTCAACCTTGTAGGTTGTGGAAATCTAGGCGTAGCAACACTTCCTTCTTTATAGAATTGAGTGGTAGGCTTCCTTGTCGCCATAATTTTACATTCAACTTTTCTTGCCAACCTGAATGCCTTCTCCAATGAATCAGGTTCCAAAACAAGAACTTCATGTTGGATGTTATCCTTTAGAGTACCTATGAAGAGATCAATCCTGTGTTCCTCTGGAATATCAGTTACCCTTATATTCAATTTTTGGAAGTCCTCAATGTGCTGCCCCACTAAACCCTTTTGTTTGAGATTTATCAATTGACTAAAGAAGGTGTTGCTCTTTGTATCCTCATAATGTGCTATCATTTCCTCCGTAAAAATTGACCAAGTGACAATTTTTTTACGGGAGCAAAGCCATCGATACCATACAAATGTATTTTGTTCTAAATGTAATGTTGCAATGCGTACCTTTTGTGTGTTTGCATGTTATGGAGATCAAAATATTGCTCCATCTGTAGTATCCATGTTACAGGATCCTTTCCATCAAACTTCCTCATATCCATTTTTGGAATATGGTGGTTCTTCCCGCCAACATTAGAGGTTATGAAATCACGATTAACATTTATTTTGTTCTCATCATGAGGTTCTTCTACTATATTTCCGCCATAAGGAATCGTTTCTTGTTTTAAGCTTGTCATCAAGCCTTCCATGTATGCTTTTAGATCATTCTTCATGTTTTCCATGTTGTCTTTCATGTTTTCATCGATCTTAGCTTCCATGTCATCAATCTTAGCTTCCATGCACACTTCCATGCCATCCATCTTAGCTTCCAAACCATTCATCTTAGCTTCCACGCCTTTCTTCAAACCATCCATCTTAGTTTCCATGCCTTTCTTCAAAACTTCCATTTCATTTTTGTTGTTCTTTGCAAGAGCGAAATTTTTTGTTGCACTTGCTCTTGTAATTTTGATATGTCAAGTTGCCATTCTTCGTCTTCATGAGTCACAGTAGAGCCTTATAAAGGCTTAATGGGAGTTGAATTCTTTTTAGGGGCCATTTTAGAATCCAATACTGATATCTATTCTACAATATTCCCTTGGAATCAATTCAACTTGATTCTTCAAATAAGACTTATGCAATTGGAAAAAAATACACACCTTTTACTTGCTTTTTAGGAGCTCTGTATTGAAATTGAATTATATCTGTAATTGAGAATCTTCAATATCTGAAATTCACTGCTGTAGTAGCCTTCTGAACTGTCTTTCAAATGCCACAGATATGATCTGATTTGGATTCTTCAAGACAAAGTTGTTTCCAATCTCCCACAATGACCCAACTTTGGACTGGTTCAGTAGAGCGAACTTGTACGGCTTGCCACGTGTCACTGTTTTGTCCTTCGTCTCTGAAATTGATAGCCAAGAAACTTCGGTCCGTGTGCTTGCAACCACTTTTTACGGCACTCCAATCCGATGCCCAGAGAGAGAGTTATTGAACTTTTCCCACGATCACCTCTTTGAGATGAAATTCAGGAGCCTGAAAAAGCACTACCTTCCACAGATCATATCTCCAAAAATTTTGCGAACCAAGCTCTGAAATTTTTTGAGGACTTTCTTCAGGATTTCAGCTTCGCACCATATGAATTTCAGATTCTGAACCTTCGTAGAAAATTTTTTATAGCGAAAATTCCACGATGACCTGTTTAGGAGCCTGAAAAAATACCTAACTTCCACAGATCATATCTCCGAAAATATTGTGAACCAAGCTCTGAAATTTTTATACAAACTTCCTCAAGATTTCAGCTTCGCACCCTAAAAATTTCAGCTTCTGAAGCTTCGTAGAAAAACAGTTATAGCGAAAATGCCACGATGACCTGTTTGGAGCAGCGAAACCCTAGAATCCAAAGCTCCGATACCAAATGTTGTGTAACCAGCTCCAAAAATAGAAGAAAAGAGATATGAACGCCTTAGAAATAAGCCACTTCGAGGGGGCAACCTCCAATACATTACATAAATGAACAATTCTTGGATGATACAATTTACAAAACCTCCTTTCTATATATAGGGGTCCATGGGGCCATAATGTAATCCTAGTGGGCCACAATGTAATCCTAGCCGACCTAACAATAATAATTTAAGGGCACAATAATAACAAAATGGGGGTTACAAGGGTTCAATAATAACAATAAGGGGGTTAAACTAACCATAATAAAGGACTATACTAGTGATATAGGGACCTAACAAAAACTTGAGAATAAAATTGAAGAACACATTCAATGGCAGGTATCAGATTTGAGATAGGAAGCTAATCTACCTCAAGTAGATAAGCTTCAAAAAGAAATTATATTCAGAGAATGGGGAGCACAAGTCAAACAGGCATAGAAAGCAGCAACGAAGACATCCAAGATATCAAGTGAGATTATTGAATCTATGTGTGAAAAACTGTCTAGAGCAGAACTTATCAGAGAGAACACCTCTGATGCATTCTAAAAAAAAAAAACAGGTGGAAACATAGTGGAGGTAGAGAGAAGATACACAGGAGGAAATTATTAAAAAGGTAAATAAGTTTGCTCAAGAAAATTATTGGAATTTTCTGATCAAGCCTTATCATCAGCATTAGACTCTTCAGTCTCTTATAGATTCAACAAAGAGATCTTAGTCAATACTCTCAAATGCTATTTTCAAGGGATGGATCAGATCAAGGATATTGCACCCAGCTTAGCTCAAAGCAATGTTAGATATTTTTCAGCTTCGTGACAACATTCAGAAAGAAGGGTATGAATCATAAATCAGAATTGTTAGTTTCTAGATAGTAGTGTTAGCCATCAGTATTTTTTACATGTTAGTGATGACTATATCTTCAGCTGAGTTTTCTAGAAACTGATTTCCTTATGTCAATATGTCATCCAGAAAACCCTCCCAAAACTTTTTTCGCCTTTCTACCTATGCAGTCCACCCCTAGCAAAAACACAACCTCCTTGTCAACAATCCTATCTAACCTCAGTCTTATTAACCTGCCCATCAGCCTTAAAAGGCAAATCCACATCTGTTTCAAAGGTCTCCCCTATGTTAGGAAGTGGCGTTTAGGACATTTCACCTTTGGCAATCATCAAAAAGCCAAAAAATCCCTCATCTGCAGCAGACCTACCATGACTGATCCCTTACTTTGCAAATGAAGTTGACAAACAACCTTAAGTCGCGCCACTCACACCCCCTAGATCTCAGCACTGCATAAAGCCCAATCTCAAGCTGACTAGTAGGTTTTTCATTGTGTTCTATGGTTCTACAAAGACGGGAAATATATTTCATCTCATGGAGT
The DNA here is from genome assembly GCA_034641835.2 of Pinus albicaulis. NCBI lineage: Eukaryota > Viridiplantae > Streptophyta > Pinopsida > Pinales > Pinaceae > Pinus > Pinus albicaulis. The sequence continues at coordinate 62,956 of JAXQQM020082467.1, forward strand.
AAGTGTTTGAGTTTACAGTTAGAAGAACAGCTGCTTCTAAGTGTATTATGAGCCTAAGATGAAGCTGCAAAACAACAGTCACTCATCAGGACCTTACAAGCTCTTTCCAGCATAAAAATAACAGTAAGAAAGGGTTGCCACTATCGCAGCAAATGGTAAAATTGTCAAGGCCCAGAACCTCCTTCATTACAAGCAGAGGGTTAGGGCGCCTCCTTCATCCATAAACAGAGGGCGCAGGCCAGTATTGGCTCAGAAGGTGGCAAAGATCCAGGTTTGTCCTTACTAAAACAATGAAACAATATCTTCAGATTTCATGAATGTAATTGCTGACCATAACAGGATTATAGTGGAAATATGATAAGCTCAAAGGAAAGGGGAGTTTGGCCTAATAAAGAAGCTCATCTCAAGCTTGCCAACCATATGGATTGTTGAACTCTAGGAGGACCTGTCATCAGTAAACATTCCAAAGCATAAGAACCCTGTCTATCTACAAGATCAAATAGAACAGATGATAATCAGTGCCATTACACAGGCAGGAGAAAGTGCTTGGTTTTTTCAAGGAAACACTGACCTTCATAGTCACAAAGTTTGTTTGTTAAAATGATCAATCATAAGATGCAACAAGCCAAATGTTTGATTCACCCTTAGGACAAGGCAAGGAGGCAGTATTACTCTGGCTAGGGTTTCTGCTGACACACAATGAGGCTTGCAAGTGAACATGCTTAGACTGATGTTTTCCAAGTGGTCTACTTAACATCACCTTCAGAAAAGGCTGTCTCGAAAAAAAGAATTGTTGAAAAACCTTCAAAACACCTTATCTAATGAAGAGCCTCCTCCATGCATGAGTAGAGGGCCAAAACTACTGCAGGGTGCTGAAACTGATTGATGCAAGAAAGCAGTGGAAGGACACCAAAGACTGAAACAAGGTCACTACACAGATGAATGAAAGCTCTGATAATGTTAATATACTGATACTCCTATTTTTTAAGAACTACCTGTCAGACAGTACATCTAGTTGAAAGGAGAGGGTATTGAACATATTGTATGCTATGAATGCCAAAGGAGTAGTTGACTTAAAAAAGGGTTAAAGACATTCCATGATCACCTATCCAGAAATCAAGGGAAATCCTTCTGAGCAAACAAAGAAGTCTAGGGTGAAAGGATGCAACCTAGAAAGTGTATTTACAGTCCAGAGAAAAACTTGTGAAACACCTAGAAGCAGCAATTTATCACTGGGAAAGTAAAACAATGACCAAGGTTGAGTCATAAAATGCATGATAACAGGCATGCAATGCTATGAATAGACAAAGAGACAGTTTTGAACATATATGTCCCACTGATACCAAAAAGAGGATTGTTTCCTTGAGGAAAGGTCAAGCAACAAAACAATGTCCTATATCAAAGGTCCTAAGAGGCGCCTTCCAAGAAGGGGTGTTTACAACTTTTCAAATATTTTTGGTGCATTATGAAATAGCCCTTCTTTGCTAGCAATCACCAAGAGAGGGAGGCAGTGAACATAATCCAGTCATGAAATGGTGCTATTAACAAAAAGGGGTCTAATATACTGATCAAAACAAAATAGAGACTGTGTGCCCAAAAACCCTATTTTCATATTTTACAAGTTTGTCTTTTCAAATGAGGAGGCGAATGGGTATATGATCCTATGATTAGGCAGAAAGGAATTTGTTTTTGATGAACTACACTGTTTATATTCCCTAAAACAGACACAATGGTCATCATCCTAAAAGACAGTTTCAGCACAAAGATACAGTATAGCAAAAGCAGTGACAGGGATGTGGCACAATGAGTTGTGAAGCAGAGAATCATGTTATAAAAAGAAACAGTTAGTAGAAGACACTTACAGACCAGAAGGAAAACCTGTAAATCACCTAAGGACCAAGATTGTTAAACTGATTGCAAAGACACCAGTGGTCTCCTGTAAGTGGTAAGGCAGCTTTCAAACACCTTTGACAGTTTTTTTAATGACCTTTTCTTTGTTAACATTGTCACCTAAAACGCCAAAAAGAGGGACAAAGTCGAGGTTTTGAAATGTCTCTCTTATGAGAACAGGTATGTAACTTCGTGAGTAGGCAAAGCAAATTCGAAGGATTATCACTGTTTAAAAAGCAACTTGATACAAACACAATTTTGTATCATTTAAAAAGGGGCGGATATATATATTCAAAATGACCGTTTGATATTTATTTGAAAATGATATGAGGTCGAAAGTGTCAAAAGAATGGAATAGGGAAATAAATAAGTCACTTTCGAAATTCAAAAACCAATTGCCACAGCTCCCAAGCATCACAGCGTGTTTTCAAAAGAATTGAGGTTTTCTGCATTTGTTTTAGGGCGGCGCGACGGGCCTGGAAAGTGGCGCGACGTGCCTGGGCGTCGTTTTGCGAAGAGTTTTAACGTCGGCGCGACGTGCCTGTAGGCGGGCGCGACGTGCCTGTAGGTGCCCGCCCGACCACCCGACAGGTCGACCCGACAGGCCCGACAAGAGTTTCCTCTGCGCGACGGGTTTGTTATCAAGGTTGCCGCGCGTCTTTTTCAAGCTGTCCAAGGTTTCTTACCTCCTTTCAAGCAAACATCCATCAAGTTTAAGGTATTCTACGAATACCCCATCAAATGAAAAGTGTTGATAAGTGACCGAAATGTTTGAAAAACCTAGACATTGCCATTATAGCTAAAAACAAGGGCAGTTTTTCTATACAGTGAGATGAGGTGATTGCGATACCGGTTTTTTATGGTTGAAAACCAGTTTGTGTCGTTTTCAAATCATTGTATTTATTGACAGCAGATGGTTTCAATAACAGATGACTGCTGCCTATCTCACAAACACACCTTTGTAACAAACTGACCCCACTATTTCACTAGATTTCACTACTGTAAGTTTGTTGGCAGAGAGTTTTTAAGGGTGGGCAGGGCCATTTTTCTGAAGGCAGGGGCTTTGGATGGTTGAATTCAAACATCAGAGACAGGAACATAGAGGAAATGATCGATTTTTGAACCTACAAGCAAAGGTGTCCTTCACAAAGCACTATGCACTGATTTTACAATCTAACTTAAGACTGCCTTTTTCATTGCACTACATTGTATCACTCTGAAGCTTTGTTGACAGAGGAATTATGAGGGTAAAATAAGGCTATTTTCTAGAAGGCTGGGTTGTTGATGATTGGGCATTTGTTGATGATTGGGCATTTATTGATGATCAAGTAAACATTAGAGGCAGGGGTATATAGATGTATGGATGGACTTTTTAAACTCACAGAGCAGAGAGTTTGTTTCCTAAAAACCACTGTTGCACTTACTTTTTCACCTAAACTAAGTATGCTTGTTCATTACACTACATTGTCATTCTGAAGATTGTTGGACAGAGTTTTCTGAAGGTGAAACAGGGTATTTTGTTGATAATTGGGCATTTGTTGATGATTGGGCATTTATTGATGATCAAGTAAACATCAAGGGCAGAGTTATAAAGGCAGTGATTGACTTCTTAAAAAATCACAAGTGAAAGGTTTTTCTCTTAAACACAGTGGGCTATTTTTTCACCTAACCACAGGGTCTATTTCTTTTCCCACTGTGTGGTCTCCACAGAAGTCTGCTGACAGGGGCATGTTTCAAGGTAAATGACCTAAAAGAGCAGGGTTATAATTTTTGAAGGTTGGTTTCAAAGACAAAAATACAAGTGCAAACAGGCCTCTAAGCAAAATCACAAGAGGGGATTTGTTCAAGACTGTGCACAAAGAATCTACAAAGCAGTTCTTACACATAGTGCCATTGTTAAGAAGGATACATAGCTGAAGTGCATCCAAATTTGAAGAACTGTTGTTAATAAGTGTTGAGGGGGTCTTATTCAAGGAAGCATTGTTACATTTCATCCAAATCCACAGTGTCCATATCTGTCCAAACAGTATAGTGGCCATTTTCAATCCAGCAGGGCATTGTTCATAAAAGGCAGTTGGTTTCTTCCAAAGCATAGTTAGGTCAAAATGCCTCCAAAGCAAGACAACGGGAGCAACATGACAGTGGTGAAGATCAGCAGAAGCAGGAACCAGAGGAGGATAGTGCTGAACAGCAGCAGCTCAGCAGTTTGAGCAACAGCATAAGGATGATGATCAAGAACAGCAGTTTTAAGGAGCGCCCGACACGGAAAGAGAAGAAAGACATATCGGCCCTTGATATTTTAGCTTCAGCTTCGGAGCATGTCTCTATGGACCCTTGAGAGTCATACATGCCATTTTTGGGCCTATTTCGAAAACTTTTTGTTTTTTGGCATTTTTGGGGTTTTCGCCAAAAACTCATAAATACGCCATTTCAGTTTGATGAGTCGTCAAGGGAGGAGGGTGATACCAATGGATTCCATAATTTCATGAGCAGCTCTCCAGCGATTTTCAGGGCATTTGAAGATCATTCGCCCCTCCAAATTGGCGAAAAACCGCCTCATTTTGCACATTCTACCCGCCCTATCAGCAGCCTGCTATTTTCTGGGTTTTTGCACACAGGTACAGTTTTGAGAGACTTTCAGAGATCAGATTGAGATGATTCCACTTGCATTGGAAAGAAGACACAGAGAGATTTCCAACGAGCCATCATGAGCCTCATTTCGACATCGGGAAGGCTTCCATTTGCATCCAGAAAGTCAGGGGACCTTTTTCAGGCATAAATATGAAGTATTTTTGCAAATTTTGAACTCCAAAAATCTGCTTTTCCCAAATGTGCGTTAGGCTATTTTTATCATGGGAAAATCATGTAAAGTCAATATAATTTCCGTTTTTAGCAGTTTTTTAGATATTTTATTAGATATTTTGTGCCTTGGGCATTGCAAAGCCTCAAGGACAAGTTTAGATATTTTGACTTGGCCAATGGGATAGCTAGTTGCTCCATGAGGTTTTCCTCCTTCTAGCCTATTTATCCCATGATTCTCATTGTAAATCAGAGGCTGAAATTGAGAGAAGAATTAATGCATTGGTCATATGAGCTTTGAAGAATACACTTGAGTTATGATGTTTGGATTGCCTCTTGGATGCTTTTGAGGAATGTTGAAAGCTTGTTGATGGATTCCTTGACATGGTAGAATGGTATAGTGCTTCTTAATGTTGTTTTGTCTTCTAGTTTTCACTCATATTTCATTTTTCTTGCTGCTATAGATCAGTAAAGATTGATTTTGAGACATGCCCATGGAGGCACCTCAAAATCCCTGAATCTTCATATCTTGATGTTTTCTTCTCCCTTAGTTATGCTAAGGAATTCTTAGCTGCTCTTTAGTAACCTAAGGTGTTGTTGCTAAGTTTTATTCATCAGTTCCATGTATGTTGAGTAGGATGTATGGTTTGCCCTACCTACCTATCAGCTGCCCATAGTTATGTCCATAAAACTTTCTCTTTGACTGATTTGTTTATCATTTTGTTGAACCAAGGAGGCCTAGTTTCGATCTAGCCCTTTGCCTAAAACTATGAAAACTTATTTGTCCAAGTGCCCAATGACTTAGAGACTATGTTTAGGCGTTCCGGCATAGTTTATGAGTTGTTAGTTTGTCTCATGTGTTTCCCCAAAGTCTGATAGCCTTTTCCCGAAGTTAGAGGGTCATATACCTCTATGTATGGCTTGAATGTTTGATTTCTATGTATTGATTAGCTTATAGTTATTCCTAGCATGGTTAATGGCTTGCTATTACATGTTTATGTCTGCTATTAACTAGTTTGCACTTGAAATCCCTTGTCTTTCACCAACTTACTGTCCATTGAATCCATTTTTCCCAGAGATCCCTTCTGCGACGAATCCAAATCGGCCCTACGACGGCTTTACATCATCACTTCGTGCTTCCTTGACTTTGATTGACCCCATAGCCCAATTATCTACATCTTGTCATCCAGTTTATGTATTTGATCAGTTTCATCCCTCACAAACTTAAAAACTAAAAAACCAAAAAACACACTTCATAACTAGCCTAATATCAGAACACCACAAGTAAACACAGGCATCCCTTTACCCTATAGAGCCCTCTACGAGTCCGAGAGCTAGGTCATGTTGGGCTCAAAGCTTGGTTTGATGTTACATCGTCACTGGCTAGCCAATCGGCCAAATCACGGGACCCTAACATGTAGTTTAAGTTAGCTTTATGAGGAAGGTTGTTTGAAACCTCCTCTATATTTTAGTAATAATCTATTTTAGTTTATAGTTAGTTTAGTATTTAAACCTTTCTCATGCATTTAGAGAAGGGTCCAGAAATTTGTCAAAAACATTTGCAAAGATTGCACTATTGTAAGTTTGTGAGTGCTTTGATGAATTAATGGAACACATCTGTTATCTTTTGAAAATTAAAGCTGTTTAACTGATGTTGCACTACTGTACTCTTTAAATTGATTGAAAGTGAGAAGGAGAAGATTCATTGTTGTCAGTTTACATGAGTAGAACTTCGTACATATGGTACTTCTATTCACTTGTATTAAGTCTTACTTCATAGATTGACAATCATCTTTTTATTGCATTATATATTTGAACATCATCATATATAAATATTACATGCACTTTTGTTCTAATATTTAGCTATGGTTTCTTATTGAATATGTAATCACACTTATAAATGGGACATTTCTTTCACAATTCTTCTATGGAAACTACTTTTCTAGAAGAATCATTTTACATCATTTTCATCTCTTTCAGATGTTAAATGATCTATATTACTGACAATTGAAAGATATCATTTTAGATCGCATAAAGGAAAAACACCCCGGGTATATATTAGATTAAATAGTTTAGATAGATGCATATAGATTAAAATCATTATCCATTTCCATGCTATATTCACAACACCCTCAAAATCATCCTTATTGGGAAACTAGTCCCATTATCCCCAGTCGGAACCACTACACCAAATGGAAAAGGAGCTTCTTTAAGGTCTAGACAGAGTGGTTTTCCCCCATGTTTTGGCAGTGAAATTTCGAGGCCTCAACAAGAGTTTAAGATTTGCATGTTTTGTTTTGTTGGCTTGTTTTGTTTTTTCCAACTGTGGTTCATGGTCACTGAGTGGCCGCTACATGTGATAGGTAATAATCTGGGCAGATCCATTCGAAGGGATCTATCTGTCGGCTTATCTAGTCGGGCCTAACCCCAAGGGCGTCAAGGAGATTTGACCCCGTGACCTTCCAATTGGCAAGGTACTTAGCAATGGGAACTCGACCAATTGAGCTATCTCTTCGGGACTTTTTGTTGGCTTGTTAGTTTGTTATACTTGGTCTAAAACAAATTTGAATGAAAAATCCAAAAGGAAGAAAATGAGTTCGAGTGAGTTTAACAAATGAATGTTTTTCTTTGTTGGTTAGCTAAGATTTTATAGGTGTATAACGATGGAGTTCATCATTTTAAGAATTTTCTTTTTGACAAGAACTAGAGGATATTTATATTAGCAAAATTTCATCAAGAAGATGCATTAAAAAGTTCAACTTGATGGGCATCAACATCATGGTCCATAAAATAATTATAGTGACGAGGAGTTATTAGTATATGTAGAAAATAAAACAGAATTTTAAGAAACAAATAGACTTCATAGTCCCTAAAGAAGGTACCTAGAATAAAGATAACAAAAAAATGCATGTAAAAGACTTTGGAGAGGAGGTGACATGGTCTGGTTGGTTGCTAGCTTTCATATTTTTAGAAGTAGGAACATTCAAGTCTAGAAGAGAGTTTGTTGGAACTGTTTCTAAGTGCCTTGAGGGGGAATCATTCATAATTTCCACCAGTTGTTTCTTGAAGTCCGATTTTTAGGTGTGTAGGGCTTCACACTCATATTGAAGTTGCTAAATTGATTAGCGATGCTATAAGCTAAAACCTCCAAGGTGGTCTCGATTTTCACAAAAAGGTTGGAGAAAGAAATTTGGAGTTGGTTAAGTGAGAAGTGATAATGTGGATTAGATATTTATCTTATTTTTCATCCATCTTGATGTTTTCGTAGTGGAAAATTTGGAGGAATCAATTTACATGACCATTTTTATCGACAATTCCTAGTTTGGTGAATTGAGGTCTGAAACCTTCTAAAAGTAGTTTCAGGCATTAAACGACATTTTTTGTGGGTAAAAATTTACTGCTTAAGTGTGGCACCTCTGAGCATTATTCTACACACATACCTTTATGAGGATGCAATAATAATATCAATCGAAGTTCGTATGCAAAAGTTATGCCACTATGAAGTTGATATTATTTTGACCACCATGATTCAAGAGGATGCCGTGTCAGCCCCCAATATTCATGGAACAAGGGCTAGCCACATTATCATGATGATGAAGACTCTAGAAGAATTAATATTTTAAATCTACCGAAGAGTTGAAGGAGTCGAGCTTAACCACTAGTAGGTTATTGAGTTGTGTTATAATTGAGCCACTTGGAAGAAAAGGGGTTCCATTCTATTCCAGTGCATTTTCTTCAATAGATGAGCAAAGTAATCGAGAGTGGATCAAGAGAGAGAAAATAAAGAGGGTGTGTACTGTAGCCACCTACTAGCCATATGTCTCACTCCTTTGTACTTGCATCCATTTACATTAAGAGAAAGAGAGAGCATAGAAACCTCACCTTCCAATTGGGTTTTCTCTCGTAAGGGTTTCCCATATCATATCTTGTGTTATTATGGTTGTGAGTGATTATATATATTTTTTGTTCTCTATTTTCCACATTTTATATATTCTTGCATAAAAACAACACATTAATAAATCTAGAGTATAAGGAATATAAATCTCATAGTGTATATTTCAGATTTTAAGTATAATTATTATCAGATCTATTGTGGCGAACTGTCCAGTGGAATATCCACACCAATTTATAGATCATATTGGTATCAAAGCAAGTTTATTTGGTTATATTGTGGGGATGTGCAAGGTATCTACATCGGTTAAGATGAAAGTTATACAATTTTAGCCATGGTTTACAAATATATTAATAACCCTCAAGATATCATAGAGGAGAGGTTTGCATGACTGGAATCATAAGTTGCACATATAAACTATAATGTTTCTTATCATGGAAACATTGACCAATAATCTTGATTTATTCATACAAGATGGAGGTTCTAACACAACGGTTAAATTAGAGGGGAGATCATGGGATCAAGAAGAACTAGAGAGGGAGTCTAAAAAAAACCTAAAAAAGGAACAACCGAGTTCAAGTGTCATGAACCATTCACAATACCTGTTTAAGATGGAAGAAAATGCTAACATCAAATAATTTTTAAGGTGATATTAATGCTGTGAAGTTAAATCAATGGTTTCAATAGTTAGAGGTTTATTTTAATGTTCACCACATAAAGGAAGAATAGAATATTTCATTTTCACATATGAAATTAAAGGCCGATGCCCTAACCTGGTGGAAGAGCCACATGGAAAACCTAAGATTGGAGGGAGATCCTCTAGTTACTAAATGGGGGGGATTTAAAAACTATCATAAATTCACATTTTTATCCTATTGGGTATGTAGAGGACTAATTAATTTGGTGGAATTACTTGAGGTAGAGATAAGGGAATAATGTAAAAGAGTACACAACATAATTTAGGAAGATGGAAATAATGTCTGGTATCTCCCCAAAATCCCAAATGTACTCCTCAAGTATTTAGGTGGTATACACAACTACTTGCAAAAGAAAGTGATTTTATTCAAACCCAGAACCATGGATGATTTTTTTGTTCAAGAAGGACACCTACAAAACATAGGCTAGAGGAAATGGAAAACTAGTGGGTCAAAACAAAAGGAGCACTAGAAAGCTTCCAAGGAGAGGGAGGAGAAGTGGAAAGGGGGAAAATAAAAAATTACAAGAGCCACAACACACTAGTGCAAAGATCCTAACAACCACTGTAATCATTTTAATATTGATGGTCATACCGAGGAGAAGTCATGGAAGTTGCATCTAGAGTTCAACCCAAAGAAGAAAAAGAAAGTTATTATGAAGAAAAATCTCATGGCCATAGATTGAGTAATTAGGTGGAAAGAAACTGAGTTGTATATGGTTTTATTTACATCAATGTAGAAAGGGGTGAATTTGATTAGCCTTCAACAACATGAAGAGAAGGAAACAACCAAACTATTCCATATAAAGATAGCCATAAAGACAAAAATCGATGCTCTGTTCAACTTAGGATCATAGGAAAATATCATAGCAACATATATGGTCAATAAAATAGGATTGGAGATTGATAAAAACCCTATCCCATATCCATTGAGATGGATCAACAAGGAGGGAAAGATAAAGGTAACCAAACAATGTAGAATCAACTTTTTTATCAGTGCTGATTTTAATGGCGAAGTAGAGTTGGATGTAGTTCCGCTTGATTTATCATATTTGGGAGTCCCTATATGTACATGATCGATACAATATTCATCCAGAGATTCAACCAATACCAACTCATTAAGGATGGAAATTCCTTCATCATTAATGCACACAGGGAAATTCAAAGTTCTCAGTGGTAAGTGCCAACTAGGCCAAAACGCTGATTAGTTCTAGAAAGTATGTTTTTTTATTTTTAAGAGAAAATTATTTTGTAGAAGAGCCCATGAGAGATAAATTTTATCTATATGGGTGCACTAAGGAGCATAAACAAAAATTATAAGAGTTTATACATGTATATAGGGGTGTGCTCCACGAGCCTAAAGGGCTACTACCCAAGAGAGAAGTGGAGCACAAGATCCAATTATTGCTAGATTCTTTATTGCCAAACATTGGGTCATGTAGGTAGTATGCTATAGAGAAAAACAAGGTGAATAAGCTATTACAACAACTATTATAGAAAGGTTTCATTCGACCAAATACATCACCATGTGGGTCACTCATCATCATCGCGCCAAAGAAGGATGGGACTTGACGGATGTGTATTGATTACAGATCATTAAAAATAAATACGCTCAATAAAATTTCCCCCCCTGCCCGGGATAGATGATACTATGGATTAGTTGTATAAAGTCAAATACTTCAACAAGTTATACTTAAAACCATGGCATCACCAAGTTCGAGTTAGAGAACATGATACTCAAAAGACCACCTTTAAAACTAAGCAAGGTTTGTATAAGTGGTTAGTCATGCCATTTGGCTTATGCAATGCACTAGTTGTGTTCATGAGATTAATGAATGACACATTGTGCTCTTTTATATATTCATTTGTTATTGTTTATTTGGATGATATAATGGTATACAATTCTACTTGGGAGGAGCACATCTCACATTTGATTCAGGTGTGAGAGACATTGAAGAAGCACCAATTTCTGAAAAATATCATGAAGTGTGAGTTTGCACAACAATATTTGGTGTATTCAAGATATGTGATAGGTGGGGTAGACCTGAAGATAAATCCTTCTAAGATGGAGGCCATCATGAAGTGGTTGGTGGCTTCTAATGTTTTTGAAGTCAAGAGTTTCTTTGGGGCAACACACTACTTGAGGAAATTTGTAGCCTCATTTTTAGCAGTAGTAGCACCACTCCATGCCATGATAGTGAGTGGTAATAGTTTCTAGTGGGGAGAGGGTTCGAAAAGGGCCTTCAAGAGTTAAAGAAGAATGTCAATCAAGCACCAAATTTGGTGTTACTAAAATTGCAACATCCATTTCAAGTGGAGGAAAATGTGAGTGAGTATGCTATGAGAGTGGTCTTGATGCAGGGAGGAGGGCTTGTTTGCTACCATTCTAAAGTATTTCATGGGGAAGTTTTTAACTACCCTACATATGACAAGAAACTCTATGCCTTAACCATGATGTTGAGAACTGGAAACACTATATGATGGAAAGGAGACAATTTTACACACTGATCACCAACCACTACAAAATTTGCAGGCTTAGAGTAAGCTACAACAAACCAAGCATTACAAGTGGATGGAGTTTTTAATAAAAATTTCATATAGTGATCAAGCGTAACTTAGAAGGGAAACACAAATAAGTTGGCTGACATGATTTCAAGTGGCCACCCACATCAAAGATTGCAACTTTGCAACTTTGATGCATATGGAGTCTTTCACCCATGATGCATACATAAAAGAATATATAGATAATGGGTATTTCAAGGAGTTCTTTAGCAATTGCAAAGCCATATTCATGTGCATGATGGTGACAACACAGTTTACTAGTGTCTCCAAAATCGATTACTCTTCATGTTAAATAAGTTGTTTTCCTAAAGGTTAAATAAGTTGTTTTCCTAAAGGTGAGTGATTGTCTCTGATCAGAGAGGTTCACACCTCCAAGGTTGCAGGGCACTTCGATGTAGGGTAGACAATGTCCAAATTGCAAAGGTATTTGTACTAGCCTAGGATGCAAGAAGAAGAACACAGTTACTGATCAAACAAGAAAATTACCTGGTACCCGTTTTTTTGAGGTAGCAAAAAAAAACCCAATTTTGAAAAGTCGTGATGCAGAATCACCTTTTTTTTGGAGAAAGTTTTGCACTTTAAATTTTCTTATGACTTATTTATTTATTTTAAATGTCATGATTTTCTTGTCGATTTTGAAAAGTGGTGATGTAGAATAACCTGTTTTTTTTTTAGCATATTTTTGGAACTTTAATTTTTTTTTGATTTTGATTTTATTTTTAAATGTCACGTCGATTTAGAAAATGGTGATTTTTTTGGCACTTTAAATTTTTTTATTTATCAAGTATGAACATTTGCTTTAAAACTTTAGTGCTTTTCATGCTAATTTTGAAAAGTGTTGATACAACATAAATCCTCTCTGTTTAGAGTGGTGATTTTCATCTTGGTAATAAAACATAAAAATAAAATTAATATCACGTCCAAAAAAATCAAATATAAAAGAAAATGAAAAAAAAAAACCAATAAAAGTATAAAAAAAAACTTGTAAAAAAAAAAGAGGTAAAAAACTCATAATTGAAAGAAAAAAAATAAAAATTAACCTTTTTTTTAAGTAAAAAAAAAATTAACAATGTAATTAAAAAAAAATGCTAAAAAAAAATGTTAAAATAAAAAATTTAAAAATAATTAAAATAATCAAAATACTAAAATACAATATATTTAAAATTTGGAAATTTAAATTAAAAAAAAAATGAAAATTTAAAAGAACATTAAAATAAAAATTTAAATTTAAAATTTAGCCCCAAGAGTTAGCTCAATTGGTCGAGTCCCTGCTGCTAAGTACTTTTCCATTTGGGAGGTCACATGTTCAAATCTCCTTGATGCCCTTGGGGTTAGGTCTCGTGTGTAAGGCCGACGGTTAGATCCCCTTGGGAGGGTTTGCAGGTACATATGTGTGTGGGAGATGTAGCAGTACATATGTGTGCGCACACTGATCTATGAACCACAGTGAAAAATAAAATTTAATTATATATATATATATATATAAAATGTCTAAATTTTTATAATGTTTTTAAAATTTTTGTTTTTAAATTTAAAAAAATGATTTTTTTTAAATATATATATATATATACAAATACGGGTATGGATTTATATTAGATATTTGGCCAAAATGCCTTTCACCGGTTACAATAAGTCGGGCAAAGCCCTTGGGCTTTCTTCCACTAGCTATTCACAGGCCCCAAAATTTGGAAACCCACGTTTCTTACTCGAAACTAGAGAATCTATCTCCGTTATTTTTCCTATCTTGAATATACAAACAAACTGTTTTAGTATAATGCAGTCAAACATGAAATAATTTTATGGTATGGAGTCCCACTCCTCAATTCCATCTTTCAAGAGAGAGCCAGCGGGAAGTGGCACCGCTCTGTTGGCTTCTAGATCAACGTCTTTATTGTTCCCCCTCAAAACATGAAGGAAATTTGCAATCTGAAGATATTTCACCAGAATTCTGATTCTTGAAACCAATCTTGCCAATCTAAGATTTGCAGGAGAGGAATCCTCCAATAAGACTTTAATAATGGACTGAGAATCTCCTATAATATTTACATCTGTTATACCAATGGCCTTGGCTTGCTTGAGACCTTGAAAAAGTGCCAAGGCTTCAGCTTGGATGCTCGTGGATTTCCCTAATCCCCAAGCGAACTTAGTCACAATTCTTCCATCCTTGTTCTTTATAACTCCTCCTGCCCCAACCAATCCGGGGTTTCCTTTCTCCAGAGAATTGGATATCCAATGAAGTGCCCCAGTCTAAGTCCTACTGACTTAGATTCGAGTTCGACAAGTGCTCCCCCAGACTTTCTTTCCATAGAATTTTTATCTTGATGATGGTGAACTGTAGATTTAAGCTTTCAACTCTGAAGACTCTTCTATTTCTCTCAAGCCAAATTTGCCAGCAAATAAATTTTGGCAAGGAGAGCCAAGCAACATTAAAACTTTCATTTTTTGGGAGTGTTTTTGGATAAAAGTTTCGCCAGTTTACAAATAAATCAGAGATAGTCATTGGTAAGATGAATACTCTTTTCCAATGGCTCAAGAGATTCTGCCAGATTTATTTTGAATATTTGCAGTCTAACATAATGTGCTGGGCGTTCTCTTCACTGTCACAGCACAAATGGCAACGTGAGGGACCTTGAAAACCTTTCTTCTTCAACCTGTCTTCTGTAAGAATTCCTTTGTGGCATAACAACCAGTAGAAAGAGTCCACCTTTGGCACGGTCTTGTATTTCCAAAGACCCTTCCACACAGCAGGGTCTGGATGGACATGTGGGTGCTCTTGTAGATTTTTATACCCCTGCGCTACTGTATACAGCCCTGGGGCGGCCCCCCAACCACGGGCGTCCTTCCTCCCAACGTGCAGAGGCGCCTTACCATTCAACAATGTGAGGAGGAGGTTAGGCGCAACCTCCAGCTCCACAATGAAATGTCCTGGGCGGTAACGGGAGCGCTCCATCCAACCACGAGCGTAGCGCTTGCAGTGAACTGAAGCTCGACAGAGGGGGATGCATCATGATGCTGTCATCCCATAGCTTGATTTCTTTACCATTCCCAGGTATCCAGTACGCTCTGTGTTTAATTAGAGGAGCTGCTTTGTGACAGAGTTTAACCAATTGTGATCCAGTGGTGGGCAGTGAATTGTCCAGACATCATTTCTGCGTCCCCGTGAAGTACTTCCTCCTTAAAGATCTTTGTGCCCAACCTGGGTGAGTACCAATGATTCTCCAGAAAATCTTGGCTCCCATGGATGTGTTTTGGAGACTGAGATATTTGAAATTTAGGCCTCCTTCATTCAGAGGCTTACAGATTTTATCCCAACTTACCAAAGGGATTTTCCTTTCATTGTGGTTGCCGCCTTTCCAGAAGAATTTGCGTATGAAGGCTTCCATTTTCTTGATTATGCCAATAGGAGCTAGGATTACAGAGAATTGAAAGATGGGGAGACTACTGAGAATGGATTTTATGAGAACGGTTTTACCGGCGAGATTTAACCATGAGAATCCCCATGCTTGAATTTTTACCTTGAATTTATCCAACAGAGGGATCCAGTCTCTGCTGTAAGCCAATTTACGGAAGATAGGAAGGCCCAGATAGGTAAAAGAGGACCAAATGAGGGAGGCAGAAAAGCCAAGAGTTTTGGAGATGTCGGAGAGAATGGAGGCAGAGATATTCCAACAGAAAACTTTGCATTTACCTTTGTTTAAACTGCTGCCTGTAGCTTCACTGTAATCATCCAAAACTTCCTTAAACCTTAAGGCGGATCAGACAGAGGCAGCCCCTAACAAGAGGGTATCATCAGCAAACAGTGTATGATTTACATTTTTTACCCCTTTGGCAATGTTAATCCCCAGGATCTCTTGATCAACCAGTTTCTGATCTAGATAGAAACTCAGGACAGAAACATGGAGGACAAAGAGAAGTGGAGAGAGGGGGCAACCCTCCCTAAGCCCTCTTGAAGCTTTGAAAAAGTCAGCTGCTCTCCCGTTCACTAAGGGAGCGATCCAGGGATCGACTATACAAGCTCGAATCCAATTGATAAAGCTCATTCCAAAGCCAAATTTATGCAAGAATTCCCAAATAAAACTAATTCTAACACGATAAAAAGCATTTTCCAAGTTTAGTTTAATTACCATACCTTTCTCTTTGCGTTGTTGGCTCGAATGAATCGCCTCTTGAACTAGGATGAAATTGTCAGCAAACCTGTCTCCCTTGAACAAACCCACCTTGATTCTCCAGAATGATGGCAGGGAGGATGCCTTTTAGTCTATTTGTGATCACCTTTGTGATTAATTTATATCCAATGTTACAAAGAGAGATGGGGCGGAACCGATTGAATGCCTTAGCGCCCTTTTCCTTGGGAATGAGGGCAAGGAAGGCAGAGTTGGTGCTGCCCCATATTTTCTGGCAATTTTGATATTTCAACATCATTTTGTAGAGGTCTTTCTCCACAATCTGCCAATAGGTTTGGAGGAATCTCGCAGTGTAGCCATCCGGGCCTGGGGCTTTGTCGGGCTCCATGTCGGTGAGAGCATATTTTATTTCTTTTATAGTGATCTTAACTTCAAGGTGCTGATTCATTAAAGGGGAGATATTAGGAGGAACCACCTCCAAGAATTTGGAGTTTGGGTCAGTCACTCATTCTTCACTGTACAGATTTTTGAAGTGATTGAAAGCTGCTTTCTTGATGCTCCCGAAATATTTGTGAGTCGATTTTCCTTCCTTGATTTCTGCAATAGAGTTGAAGCTCTTTCTAGCTTGAGCTTGTTTGTGGAAGAAGGCAGAGTTTCTTTCTCCCGCTTTAAGCCATAAACTCGTAGAATTTTGTCTCCAATGCTCTTCCTCCGAAAGGCAAGCTTTATGGAAAATTTGTTGTAGCTCAGCTTCCTTATCTAACACTTCTTTAGTGATTTCTACATCTTCACTTTGGGCATGATGCTGAGCAAGTCTGTCTTGGGCCTGCTTTCTCTCTATTGCAGGGTTGGGGAGGGATTTGACCCATGGTTTAAGAACAACTTTCAGTCTTCTAAGCTTTTCTTCCCAGATGAAGAAAGGTGAACCCTTCACCGGCAATTTCCAACTGTCCTGAACCAAATTCAGAGACTCAGGTTCCTTGACCCAGAGTGGATTGAATCTGAAAGGTATGGGGCCTAGATCCTTGTGATCCAGAATCTCAAGCTTAATAGGCTTATGATCTGAAACACTGCAAGGAAGGATATGCAATCTGGATTCTAAGCCCAACAAAAGGAAAGAGCTCTGCACCAAACATCTATCAAGTCTAGCAGCAATGTGGTCGGGGCCTATTCGTTTATTGGACCAGGTGTACTTACCATTTTCTGGAGAGATATCGAGCAGATCCCAGTCCTGCATGAGATCCTCCACCCACTCCCTTGCTGGATCCCTTATGATAGTGCCTCCTCGCTTTTCCTCCGTGCGCAAAGTGAGATTTAAATCTCCTACAACAATGATGTTTTCTAAATTCTTTGACTCTGACAATTGCCTGATGGAGTCCCAACAATCCCTTTTCTCCCCTATATTTACTGGGACATAGAAATTAAAAAGGCAGAATGTCTCCCTCGAGTCCACAGGTTGTAACTTCAGGAAAAACCAGTGGGTATCATGGATCTCTGTGACCAGCATATACTTGGAAGAATTCCAGAGAGAGCCCAACCCCCTAGAGGCTCCCCGTGCTGAAACTGCTTGACCTCTGCCTCCCTTCCAAATTTTTTTACTGATTTGGAGAAACTCATTGCCCTCCATTTTGGTCTCTTGAATCAGAAGAATATCTGGGGCTTCTCTTCTTATAAGGCTTCTTGTTGCTTCTTCTTTCACTTTACTCCCCATTCCTCTGCAATTCCAGGAGACAATCTTCATCATTTATTTTTATGATGATGGGCCCCCTTGGAGCCTTGTGCTTGGTTTTTAGACATCTTTGGATTTTTGCCAAGGAGTTTCTCCAGAGTGGGCTAACTACCCTGAAGCTTGTCTTTGTAGGTTTCCTGATCTCTCTTTTCACTAGCAGATTTGCGGCCCCTTAATGATCTTCTGACCGATGTTTGTGTATCTCCTATTTCTCCTTCCTCCTCTGATTCCTCCGAGTCTTGTTCCTCCTCGAAGGCTTCTGTTTGTTTTTCCTTATTTCTTGTTGTAGCACTTTCTTCAGGTCTTGACCCTGCTGAGGTCATTTTTTCTGAGGTTTTATCTTGCCTATCCTCTTCTTGTGAAACCTCTTCTGCAGAGCTTAAGATCTCATACCTGTTTTCTTGACTTTTTGGCGGAGGTCCATTTTGGGCGGAGGCAGGCTGGGGGCCTTGGCCCTTTGGGGCCCCAGATTTCTTGTGAGAGGTCTTTGGCCTCTTAACTTGATTCCAGTCGTCGTCCTTCCCTTTCTCTGCTTCCCCTTTGTTCGGGCACCTTCTAGCAAAATGTCTGTAGATATGACATTTACTGCATTTGAAAGGGAGCTGCTCGTAGTCCAACACTTGCACATCCATCCAACTGCCAACATTTATTTTGATAGCCTCTGGAAGTCCCACCTCTAAGTCTACCTCGACACATATTCGAGCGTAGTCATACTGGTCATTGTTTTTTTCTCTGTCAATGAAGTTTCCCAAGGCATTGCCTATATGCTTGAGGGAATCCCAGTTCCAACAGTGCATTGGGAGATTTGGGAGTCGAACCCAGACAGGGACTATCGTCGGGACATCCACGGCAGGATCGAAGTCAGGGGTCCATTTATTGAGATAAATACCCTGGGGTCCTATGAAATAGGGCCCATTCCTGAATATCAAGTCTTTGTCCTCCTTAGTATTGAACTCAAACAGGAAGTAGCCTCTTCCCAAGAAGTATGAAGTGATTTTGTTCTTGATCAGCGAGATCCAGTTCTTGACTACCCAGTTCTCCGTTGATTTTGGCAAGGGCCAAAGACCCGTGAATTGACCCACCAGAGCTCGATCTGCCAGGGACAAAGCGACCTGGATCGGGCCCTCAGGAGGAAGGTTTACCTCAGGAACATCAGCAAGCTTTTTGATAAACTTGGCGGCTTTAGACTTCTTCTTCTTAGGTAAAGAAGCTAAGAATGTCAATGAAGGCAGCCCAAGCAAGCAGGGGGAGCAGTATCATGGCTGCCGAGGGGCGAGCCCTGTGTCTCCATGATCTAGAAGCGAGCAGAACTGATCGCCCGCAAGAAACACACCGCGCTACAAATGCCAGGAGGCGAAGCATCTCGTAGCCGAAGAGAAGGCCGGAAAGGATCCACCGTATCCAAGAGAGCCCGAGGCCCCGAGGCAAGAGCGTATAGGGAGGGCTCTGATCCAAGCATATCCCGTAAAGGGGGAGGCCGATCACCGCAGCGCACAGGCGTGAGTCCCCGAGGTTGAGCGTAAAGGAAGAAATGGATCCACCGATCCAAAGGGTGTGAGGCCCAGATCGGAGCAACGGACGATCGAGAGGGTGAAGCAGCCCTCAGCTCAAGCCGTACGCAGAAGTGCCAGGAGGCAACGCCCCATCCCACTATTAAAAATATATATATATATATGTGTGTGTGTGTGTATTATAAATTTAAATTTTCTTTTTTTCTTTTTATATATTTATTTTTATTATCTTAAATTTTTTTAATTTTTTTTTTTTTAATTTTTAATTTTAATTTTAATTAATTAATTAATTTTTTTTTTTTTTAAATTTAATTATTTATTTATTTTAATTTTAATTTATTAATTTTAATTATTAATTATTTTAAGATTTTATTTATTTATTATTATTTTAATTTTAATTAATTTTAAATTTTGTATTTAATTTTTTATTTTTTATTATGCAATTTATTATTATTATTATCCTGGCCAAGCTCTATGGGATCAATTTGGAGAAGAAGCTCAGCTTTTGGCTTGAAATCCAGGGAAAAAGAGCTAAAGGACAAGCTGGTTTAGGAGACATCACTTGACTATTGACCATCTGGTCACTCTTAGAATCATTGCAGAGGAATGTCGAAATAGTAAAGCTGATATCTTCTGTTGCTTTGTGGACTTTAGAAAAGCTTTCGACAATGTTCCTAGAGATAAGCTCTGGGAGAGACTTAAAGAGATCATGGTCCCTCTTGAGCTAAGGATTTTTGTGATCTGTGTCTACAAGACCGTCACTTCCAAACATAAGACCAACGAGGGGTGGTCTTAAAACATTAAATGCAATATCGGAGTTAAGAAAGAGAGTCCCCTATCCCCTACCCTTTTTTGCATATACATCGATAAGCTAGAGGAGTGTCTGGAATCTGCGGGGTACAAGGGCACCGAGCTTGCTATCATGTTCTCATTACTCTTCTCCTCTATGCTGATGATATCGTTCTTATTGCAAAAAAGCCATGATGACCTTGAAAAACAACTCCAGATTCTTCATGACTACTCCTCCAAGATGGGCATGCCAGTTAATACCAACAAGAATAAAGTTATGATAATTAAATCCAAAAAGATCACCCATGGTAGTTTCGTGTATAATAACCAATGCTTAGAGCAAGTTTCTTCTTATAAGTATTTGGGCATTGACTTCCCTCATCATCTCAACTGGAATTATATCATCGCGAAAAGGATTATTGGGGACTGGAAAGCTTATTATGAGCTTGCAAACAATTGTAAGTCGATCGATCCTTGCATTTGGAGTAAAAATAGGTTCCTCTTTGAGACCCGTGTCACCCCTGTTGTCTTATATGGATGTGAAGTTTGGGGTTGCAGTATATCTAGAGAGTCATGGAGGAAGATTGAAATGATTCAAAAGCAATTCATAACCTACAACCTTAAGATCAAGGGAAATACTCCCTATCCTATTCTCTTGATCGAATCTGGCCCATTGAAAGTATGACTATATTTAGATATCTGATGTATAAGAAGAAGCTTGACAACATGGAATAAAAAAGGCTCCCTAAAATTGATTCTAACTGTAGTCAAAACCCTCACCTTCACCTCAAGCGTGTGTGGCATAAGGATGCCCAATCCTGGCTCAACCATTGGGGAATTAAGGAGGAGATTAGTATGGGAAGCAAATATAATATCAAAAATACTATTACCTCCAAGTTTAAGGACAAACTATGGGAGGATCAGGAACTGGAGGGTAAAAGGAAGCTAATATACTATAAGGAAGTGATCAACCCCACCCTTGATAATCGGGGTATCTCTTGACGTTCTTATGTCAATAAAACTCTGGAACGGAAAATAATTAACTCTTGTCCAGTATTTCCCAGGCCCAGGCAAGGAGATCGTGTAGGCTTTGGGTCAGAGAGTCTACATTAAACCATGGTAACCTCTTACCATTTCTTCGTTGGTATCATTGCCACATTATAAACATGCTATCATAGAATAAACAATATGAATTTACTTTTGTTGCCAAAGGTTAATTTTTTGTGTTTGTTATGCAGGTTGGACATTAACAAATATTTGTGGTTCATAGAGATGAAGATGATGCATCGGTTTGCAATAATGCTGAAGAATATGATTAATATGGTATTGCAAGCTGGAAAGTTGTTGATTTTGATTTAGTTAAGTTGATATTTGGTAAATTGATATGGAACAGAAAATAGAGGAAGATACAGTGCATATGGAACAAAAAAGGGAGGAACTTTCACTGCATAGCTTGCCCAGTAGTAGTTGTCATGACCTAGGTCACTTCAAACAATTTAACAGTGTAAAGGACCCTATGGATCACTTCTACCACCAAGAAACAAACCAGGTATACATTTATTAAAGGGCATTCTCTTCTCATCTCTTTTTGTCATTTTTGTTGCCAAAAGAAATGTTCTTTTCCATGTTTATGGTGCATGATTGAAGTTTTTAAACGTTTATTCACAGCGTATTAATAAGCGTAAATGGATGAAGAAAGTTCAACAGGAATGGAACATTCTCCAAAAAAATTTACTAGGTTTGTTAGATGGAAATCATAATGTTTACATAGATTGTTAAGGAATAGTTTATAGGAATTTCTTTCATATCGTGATGTGATCAATAGTTGACTCATAATAGAAAAACTTTATTAGGTTTGGGACATCCTAAATTCATAACCTTGGTATAGAATTTCTTTGAACAAGTGTACAGTATAAGGTATAACAAGTAGTACTGCAGGTCCTTACATACATGTGGCACTATTAACAGATCTGTACAACATTGATTTATGTGCAGCATGATGGTCTATGGATGAGGATGTGGCAATAGAGTATACAAGAGGGTGCACCAATAATTTCATAGGCTTTCAAATTTTACCTATTTTTTCCCTATGTATATTGTATAGCATTAGGTATGTGTGTGTCTTTGCCTAAGACTTTAAAGTGGTATTTTGTCATTCAACTTAAACAATTCAGAATGGATATTTTTAAAGTTTTTTTGCAAGAGTTGATTGATGATCTCACTTACATTTTATTGAATGTCTTGTAGAAGTACAATGAAGATGGAAGAAACACAACCATATTTGTTTGATCGCCTTCCTAAAGATGTTATTTAGATGATATTTGGTGCCATCTGCAATTGTAAATCTCAAGTACGATGCATGGATGTCTCCCGGGGCTTTTTCAGACATGCAACATGCATTGTGCCAGACACAGCTATCACCTCAATTAAATATGAAGGACATCAGATTTATGCATTATTTCTTGAGACTAAGCTCTAGAGAAGGCCTTCCTTAGACAATGTAAGTATGCAATCAAGATTCATATGAGATTTCGGAGGATGGATTGTAAGCCTATGGTTACGCCTATGATATCAAATATGAACTTATGTATCTAGTGAATGCTAAACTAATTTTTTATTTTCAGTAAAAACTTTGAGCCATAGTCAATTCACTAGGTTACTGACAGCATAGGTGCTTCATTTGGCTTAGAGGAATATGTAAAAATATGTCGTGGTATCTATGATGACCTAATTTGACATTTTGTTTCCTTTTTTGATTACTTTTATTTTATTTTATTTTGTTTTTTGTTTTTGTAGTTGGAGAGTCTTCTTGCTATGGTTGTAGGAGTATGGTCTGATGAACCTAACCTGCAACTACCCAATTTCGAAAGTTTCTTTCAATTGGTATTTACATCAAATATTATGTATTAATTGTCAATGAACTGCCATTTTATTTGTGTCTGTTTTGTCCATCAGGCAGTTAACCATTGGTTTTGTTTTTTTGACAGAGAGTAGTCCTATAGAGGAAATTATTGATGCAGGCATTGTTGCTCACTTTGTTGAATTCCTAACGAGGCATTATTTTCCACATTTGCAAGTGAAAGCCCTTATTTTTTTATCTATACATGATAGAAGGCAATAATGTACTTGATTGATTATTTGATGAAAGGGTTGAGGGATTATGTTTTATTTCAGCCTCAGATGTTAGGAGAGAGATAGTTTGGTTCACCCGCATTGTATGGACATCATTGTAGTCAACAGTCCCTTTGACCTACTTTGTGGTCATTAGTTGAACATAAATATAATTATATTATCTTATCTCCTAATAGGAAAGTGTTTCAATGGTCTGAAAGTGGCTTTGTGGCCTTTTGCCTACTTGATTACAGTTTGAAACAACATGGGCTTTGACAAACATAGCTTCAGGAACATCATAGCATAGACGAGTTGTGATTGACCGTGGAGATGTGCCAATATTTGTACAACTGCTAAGTTCACCAAGTGACGACGTTCGTGAGTAGGTTATAGAACTATTTTTTAATGTTACTTTACTTTGTTTCTGATACAGATTTTTTGTCCAATATTTCTATTCGATAGTAGAGAATTTTTCCAAGAAATTTAATCCAAGTTTTTGTTTATGAATTTGGGCCTATATTGTCATTGTTGTTTAATATCTTGTCCTTTTATGTTAATAGGCTGTTTGGGCATTACGAAATGTGGTTGGTGACTCTCCCAAATGCAAAGATCTAGTTCTCAGCCATGGTGCCCTAATGCCACTCCTTGATCAACTGAATGAGCACGCCAAGCTTTCTATGTTGAGAAATGCCACTTGGACCTTGTCTAATTTCTCTCGAGGCAAGCCACAACCTGCATTTGACCAGGTAGGGAATTTATGTTGTTGATTTTTAAAATAAATTTGCCTTGTTAGTTCTATCAATTTGTCATCCTTGGACATAGAAATACATTTTGCAGGGCTGAAATTTTCATGAACCATTTTCTTGCAGACAAAGCCAACTCTACCAACACTCAAGTGTCTGATTCATTCAAATGATGAAGAAGTCTTAATAGATGCTTGCTGGGCTCTGTCTTATCTTTTTGATGGAACAAATGATAAAATTCAAGCTATGATTGAGGCCGGTGTTTGTTGAATATTGGTTGAGCTTTTACTGTAAGCATAAATACTGAAAATTTGATGAAAATTTTTGAGCTTCTACCTATTATTAATGTTGTAGATAGGTGTATTTCGTGCAAGGATATTAATGTTATGGTTAAGAATGTGTTCTATTTGTTCCAGATTTACGTTTTTAGATAAATGTTAGAGATATATTAGAGCTTTTATTTTGCTAAATGCATTTGAAAATTTCAATTCTACATGTTTTGTCTCTACAATCATCCATCTCCATCTGTTCTTATCCATGCTCTCCAAACTGTGGGAAATATTGTAACTGGAGACGATGAACAAACTTAGGTATATCCAGTCTCTATTGGCATCTGGTTTGAAACTTGAAATATTGCAAGTCAATCTATGGTGTACACATCCAAGTGGAGATTTAATTAGTCTTATAGAATTTATACAATCACACATAAATTAAATGTTTCAGTGAGTTCTTTGGGATAAAGCAAATACTTGTGTTTTATTTTCTAGATTATGTTCTCAAGTAATTTTGTGGGGATGTGTGTTGCCTTAGTTCATTATCAACAATCAAGCACTTCCTTGCCTTTAGGCACTTTTGACCCATAATCATAAGAAAAGTATCAAGAAGGAAGCATGCTGGACCATCTCAAACATAATTGCAGGAAACAAAGATCAAATACAGGTTCCTTAGCTACTTCTTTATAGATTAATAATGACACTTCATTGAATGTATTATTACTTGTAAAATGCTGTTTAAGTTCATATATCCTGATTTTGGATTGGTTTATAGGCTGTGATTGATGCAAACATTATTCCTCCTCTTGTACAATTGCTAGAAACTGTTGAGTATGATATCAAGAAAGAAGTAGCATGGACTATATCTAATGCTACTTCTGGTGGTACACATGATCAAATAAAGTATGCATTTAATGAATATATACGATCAACACAAAAATATTTCTAAAATGGGTTGTCTAGTAATTAATAAAGGGGTCAACTTATAAGATGTAATGTAATGAGACGTGTTTGCTGATAATAGTCACTGCGATGTAGATGTTCAATAATTTGTGTCAGTTGATACAATGAAACAAACTACTAATTCCTGCTTTTGGTTGCATATATCTTGTGAATCAAGGATGCTTTAATCCTCTATGTGATATTCTAGTCTGTCTAGACCCAAGAATTGTAACTGTTTGTCTTGAAGGGCTAGAGAATATTTTGAAAGTTGGGGAAGAAAAGAAGGATCTGGGCAACACTGGAGGTGTAAATATATATGCACAATATATTGATGATGCTGAAGGACTTGAGAAGGTTGAGAACCCGCAAAGTCATGACAATAATGAAATTTATGAGAAGGCAGTAAATATTCTTGAAACTTATTGGCCGGAAGATGATGAAGATGACCAAACATTACCTACCATTGGAGACGCTACACAACAAACATTCAATTTTGGGGCAAATAAACCAACAGTTCCTTCTGGTGGATTCACCTTTGGTTGAAAAGGTATACTTGGGTTTTAACGCTATAACATTGGTTCAATTGTTGGTTTTATTTTCAATATTACTTTTGCTTTAACATACATACTACTACTAAATTTCAGGAATTTCAGCTATTGCAACCGAGGGGGAAATGCTATGGGTGTTTCAAAGAAAATATTCCAAGGCCTTATAACTACACTGTAGTGAGTCGTATGCAAGAAAATGCATGGTTTTTGGATGTTACTGGTGGCAGGTTACTTTTGTTGGTATGTCATTATGACAATACTAACTAAATCGTGCAGATATCCAAACTTGGAGACTGTTTTGCTATGTTTTAGAATTCTATTGTTAATGAATTTAGAGGTCTTCTATTAACATTTTTATATGTTTGGATAAAATAAGCTCATTTTGAGATCATGTTGGGATTGTTTTATAAAATATGTCTATGCATCTGAATGGCTCTACTTGGTGCTTAACATTTCACAAACAGTCTGTAGATATTTTGATAGTGGATTTCGGTTGATGTTGCATTACTTTTATATCTTTGAACATTTGTTACAGTTGACTGTTGGTTTTACCTTTAAACATTTGTTACTGAATAGTTTTTTTTTTTTTTTTGTCAAGTGATGATAGGTTTTATAACTGAATGTAGTAGTTTGTTTTCAATAACCGTAATGATGGCAATGCTAGTTTGATTGAATCTAAAAGTTTATTGCTTAAGTGTATTATTTTGAAAGAAAAATTTGTTCTTAATAGAATATTTAATTTTATTTTAACAAGTGATATTTTATCTTTAATACCATGCCTAAAAATTGTTGGAATTTTATTTTCATTAAGGTGATATTTTATCTTTAATGTCATCCTTGGATTTTTAAGGCTTTTCAGAGACATGATAATAGATTATGTTTAATACCATGCCTAAAAATCAGTTGAATTTTAAGAATTTTGATATTTTATCTTTAATGTCATGTTTATTGTTGAAAATTTAAGGTTTTTTCGAGTCATGATATTTTATCTTTAATGTCATTATTAAAAATTGTTGACAATTTACCCCGAAAAGAAAAAGACGTTATTCCAACATCGACACTATTCATTTTCAAGGTGTTTATTGCACACCAAAAATTGATGATGTTATTCCAGCATCAACACTTTTCATTTTCAGGTTTTTTTTTTTGCACACAAAAAATTGGCGACGTTATTCCAACATCAACACGTTTCATTTTCAGGTTGTTTTTTGCACACAAAAAATTGACGACGTTATTCCAACATTAACACTTTCAACACTTTTCATTTTCAGTCTGTTTTTTGCACACAAGAAATTGGCGACGTTATTCCACCATCAACATTTTTTGTTTTGAGGGTGTTTTTTTCAAGAAAAAAATTGGTTTTTAGCATAATATAAAAACATATTGAAATTTGACCCTAAAAAAAAACAATGCATTCTGGAAGACATAATTTTCATTTTTCGGCTGTTTTTTAATGTTTTTTGAGTTTTTTGGGCTAGAATTCTCATTTTGAGGTAATAGTTCCCATTTGATTGGTAATTGTGTTGTATCTAGGTTCATAAGGGGATGCATTCTTTGTTGTACAAACAAACTTAGTAATAAGAAATAGAGTCTTTACCATCCCTTGCTTGTACTCACTTATCCTTGGAAAAACATTTCCATGGCCTTTGTGGGAGGTTTACCAGCAACCAAGAAGGGACATGCTACCTATTTGTGGTAGATGACATATTCCATAATATTTTTGTTCTATTTCCCTGTAAAAAGGCCATCAATGAACAAGAAACAATGAACTTATTCTTTGGATAGGTTTGGGTGCCCTTTGGGATACCAAGGAGCATCATTTTAGACAAGAACAAAATATTTCTCAGTGCATTTTGGAATACATTACTTGAGAAGATGGAAACGAATTTGAAGAGTTCTACCACATTCCATCCATAGACAGACGGGAAAATATAAGTAGTCAACAACACTTTGGTCCAATTTTTGAGGGGTTATAATTTGAAGCATTCAAACACTTAGGATGAAAATATGGTATATATAGAACACTCTTATAATGGAGTAGTCCACACTTCTACGAGTAAGTCCCCATTTAAAACTTGTTTTGGATATTTTCCACCTCCACCTTTACTTTCTTGAGATTCAACAAGAAGATCCTAGTGAAAATTATGCACATACACTAGGATGGAGCCTCAAGTTGTTTTTAGGTGGAGGTATATTTATAGATGCATGAGAAAATTAATTTAGAGATGATGTCTATTTATAAATGTATGAGAAAATTATATTTATAGATGATGGTCTATTTATAGATGTATGTGTGAGTTCTATTTATAGATGCATGTCGACTATTATTATCCCTTAATAATAGTTGGACAATAAACAATAATATATTCTCAATGAGTACTTTGAAATAGTTAACTGAAGTGGAAAATCAGTTAGATATAGTAAATTATATTTCAAAGGTTGGTTGGTGGGACATGCAAGTGGACTTAGTTGTAACTGAGTGATTCAAAGTTGTAACATAGTTGGATGTGTAGTTATGTGAGTTGTAAACTAGTTTAACTCAGTTGTGCTAGTTGTAACTGAAGATACACTAGTGAGAGATCAGTGAATTAATTATTGATTAAAACATAATCAGTGGTCTCACATACAACTGAAGATTTACTATTGTTAACTACATGCATGTCAGATCCAGTGGATACCTAGTTGAGATGTAGGTGAAAGGGACAGTTTGACTATCAGTTGTGGCATTAGTGGGTGCACTCATTCAACCACACACACATTGGATGTGCCCATGAGGGTTGCACAGTCAAGGCAAGCATGATTCCATTCATTCAGGGATTTCTATCACTTGGGATTGTGCAGTGGAGGCAGGTTGTCTGGAGGTAGTAAATTGGCACATGAATTTGCCAATTTTTGTATGACAATGTGGGACGATTGTACATTGTATTGAGAGCTCTTGGATTAGATTTTTGTAAGAGATTGTTTCATGATCCATGATATATACATAATATATGATAGTGGATTTTTTAGCTTTAGGCTTTCCCGGTAAAAACATCTATGTTATGTGTGATTGATCTTTCTTGATATTGCAATTGGCGATCGCGTTTTAAATTCCGCAAAGATTTTTGTAGAAGAGATTCTGTATTTAAAAGTGGCATATAATTTTTAGATCAAGATAATCTAGGCAATATATAGTTTGTATTAAAATTTCTACATGGTATCGGAGCACAGAAGATTGCAATTTTGAAGTAGGAGCTGAGTTTGTTGGTGGAAAGAATTCGAATTTGCAGTAAGATTTTCTTGGTGCTTCAGTTGAGTAAAAATCGAATTGGATTTCAATGGCTTGCGGCTAGAGTATGCACTTGAGGGAATCTTGAACTACGTTGCTTGGAAGGACAGGATGGAGGCGGTGCTCGAAGATAATGGCTTGAAGGAATTCATTGACAATGATGTTCCTAAGCCCACTTCGACATATGCTGCATTACTAGATGCATGGAAAAATAAAGTGACAAAGGCGAGGAGGATTCTGTTGGAAGGTGTACGAGACCACATTGTCTCAAGCCTTCATGGGAAACCCACACAATATGCTATGTGGAAGGCTTTGACAGATCTTTTCCAAAGTAGTAGCGACCATAGGAAATTTGCGCTCAAAGATAAACTCAGGAATATCAAGATAGAAAAGGGCGACAAAATTCCAAAGTATCTCACGAAGTTTGTCCAATGTCGGGATGAACTAGGGAGTGTGGGAATCACTGTTGCTGATGATGATCTGGTGAGCTTGGCTCTCTTGGGACTTCCTAAGAGTTGACACAGTTATGAAGACTCTGTCAACAGATGGGAAAAACTGTCGGATTGGGAATGATTGTGGTCGGATCTAGTGCAGGAGGAGTTCAGGCGGAACACCAGAGATGGCTCTTCAACAAAGCATGATGATAAAGAGGATTGTGCTTTGGCTACTAAGGCAAGGAAGGGGAAGGGGAAGAAATTCCATTCTAAATCAAAGTCTAAAGGCAAGAAGCTGGATTTGTCCAAGGTGAAGTGTTTGCATTGTCACGAACATGGGCATCTCGCTACTAACTATCTGCAGAAGAAGAAGAAAAAGAAGGTTGCTGGAGCTGCAGCTGGTGAGGCCCTTGCCTCACAATTTGAACTTCACTTCTCTTTGATCGCATGCATGGTGTCAAGTGCATTGGGATCAGTGTGGTATTTTGATAGTGGCACTTCCTTCCACATGACGAGAGATAAGGAGCTTTTCAGTGACCTGTAGGAGAAAGATCTCCAAATTCATATAGAGATGAGCGACGATGGAAAATACAGTGTGACTGGAATTGGTACCATTACCTTTGAGAGGGATTCAGGTTAACCATTTCAATTGAAAGATGTTATGCTGTTATGCATGTTCTAGGTCTGAAGAAAAAATTGGTCTCATTCGTAATGTTGGAGGACAAAGGCTATGACGTTGTTTTCAGCGATGGAAAAGCTTTCTTGCGATATAAAACAATGGGTCAAGCCAAGATGACAGGGATTCGAGTTAAGAATTTCTACAAGCTGGAGATATATGGCTACACTTCCATGATGGGAAAGGTAGAAAAAGTGGTGAGTTGGGATGAGGGAAAATTATGGCACAGGCAATTAGGCCATCTTCATCATGGAGCCTTGAAATTCATGCAACAAATATCTACTAGACTTCCAATGGGAACACTTGCTTAGTTAGATCAGTGCAAGGGTTGCACCATGGGGAAATATGTAAAGTCCACCTTTCATGAAAAGGAGAACCATGCTTCGGTGATCCTGGAGAGAGTTCAAACAGACATGTGTGGACCATTCTTGGTTACTTCAACAACAAAACATAGGTATTATGTTATTTTTGTTGATGCATTTTCTTGTAAGTGCTGGATCTTTTTCATGCACAATAAGGATCAAACATTCTCAAAGTTCTATGAGTTTAAAGAATTGGTGGAGAAAGAGTTGGGGAAGCAAGTGAAGGCTCTGAGGAGAAATAATGGTGGAAAATACATCTCTAATGAATTCAAATACTTATGCAACAAAGAATGAATTCTAAGAGAACTCATAGCACCTCATAACCCACAACAAAATGGGGTCGCGGAGAGGAAGAACCGAACGATCGTGGGTGCAGCACGAGCAGTGCTGCATGATCAGGGCCTACCAATGAATTTTTGGGTGGAAGTATGCAACACTGTGGTTTATGTGCAAAACCATTGTCGTCATAGAGTACTTGGCATGGTTCCATCTAGAATATTCCTTTGGTAAGAAACCGGATGTTTCACACTTAAGATTTTTGGCTCATATGTTTATGTGCATGTGACCAAAAACACCAGGAAGAAGCCGGAGCCGACTGCTGAAGTTGGGATATTTTTGGGGTACACATAAACACCCCATAATTATCTTTTGTATTTTCCTAATAGTAAGATGAATGTTATGCGATGGGATATAAAATTCGATGAGGGGAAAGCCATGCGGTTGTCGCTTGAGAGGGAGCTAGAATTGCATGCGGAGGAGGAACTATTGGTTCCCAAATATGAGTCTCTAGATGTCGATCAACCACAGGAGGAGGTTCATGGAGTGGAGGAGTCCACTCACGTGAGCCAAACATCAGAACTGGCAGAAGGTGTACCACAGAAGCTGATAGGCTCAGACTTGATGCTGTGCAGAATGTAGGAGCCCCTACTTCGTAGCGTAGAAAAAGACAACCTCCTAACCGATTTATTGGATACATGGCTCTCAATAGAAAATGTATTGTGACTGAGCCATGTTCCTTTCAGGAAGCAGTGTAGGAGCCCACATGGGTAGATGCAATGGTGGAGGAGTATGACCCCATTGTCAAAAATAGTGCTTGGGAAATTGTTCCAAGGTCGGTTGATAAATTAGTGGTAGGTTCAAGATGGATCTACAAGTTAAAGCAAAGTGGCGATGGGAGTGTTGAGAAATATAAGACGATTTGTGGCACGGGGTTTCTCATAGATCGAGGGATTGATTATGAAGAAAACTTTGCACATGTTGCAAGGTATTCTTCCATAAGGACCATCCTTTCTCTCCCGGCGCGGATGGGGCAGGCGCATTCATTAGATGGATGTGAAAATTGCGTTTCTCAATGGGATCATTGAGGAAGAGGTGTACATGGAGAAAAATGAAGGATTTGAGATATTCGGTGGCGAGTCACATGTGTGTCGACTCAAAGAGCACTATATGCGATAAATCAAGCACCTTGTGCTTGATACACTCGGATAGACAACTATTTCACTAGGAATGAGCTTCACCAAAAGTGAGGCGGATGCAAACCTATACCAAATTGTAGTGGAGGGTAAGCTTTTAATCATTGTTCTTTATGTTGATGATTTAATATTAACTAGTGATGGCTTGGTGATACACTCATGCAAGGAGGACCTTGCAAAGGAGTTCGAGATGAAGGATATGGGTCTCCTTCATTATTTCCTTGGACTGGAAATATGGTAGCGAGATGGTGAACTTTTTGTTTCTCAAGGAAAGTATGCAAGGGAGATACTAGGTAAGTTTCACATGGAGGGATGCAAACCCATGGATACTCCTCTTCCATGAAACTAGAGGAAAGAGGATGCTACAACTGGAGAGGTAGTGAATGCTATTGTCTATCAACAATTAGTGGGTTTGCTAATGTATCTAGTGAACACAATACCAAACATTTGCTATGTGGTTAACCAGCTAAGTCAAGCGATGGTTAAGCCTACCAAGCTCTTTTGGAAGGCAGGCAAGCATGTCTTGAGATACCTGTGGGGCACATCTGAGTATGGC
This sequence comes from Pinus albicaulis, assembly GCA_034641835.2. NCBI lineage: Eukaryota > Viridiplantae > Streptophyta > Pinopsida > Pinales > Pinaceae > Pinus > Pinus albicaulis. The sequence goes on from JAXQQM020082467.1 coordinate 95,330, forward strand.
TTATGGTACAAGCAGACGGATGAGGTGAATTTGCATGGCTTTACGGATGCAGATTGGGTGGGCAGCCCAATGGACAGAAAGAGCACATCAGGGGGGATCTTTAGTATCGGATCTATAGATGTTTCTTGGTACAACAGGAAGCAGAGATCCGTGGAACTCATTTCAGCAGAAGCAAAATACATGGCAACGAGTCAAGCTGCATGTGAGGCTATCTGGATGAGAAATATCTTGGTTGGTTTGTTTGGTTCTCATTTAGATCTGACGGTGATTCATTGTGATAAATGGAGTTGCATTAAACTCTCGATTAATCATGTGTTTCATGATATATCTAAACATGTAGATATCTGGTATCATCATATCAGAGATTGTGTGCAACGGAAGATCAGGATACAAATATTCTGACGAAGGCGCTCACCAGGAGCAAATTCGAATACCATAAAGACAAGATTGGGGTGAAGGATAATCCCTTTCTTGTTGAGAGGGAGTGTTGAGATTCAACAAGAAGATTCTACTGAAAATTAAGCACCTACACTAGGATGGAGCCTCAGGCTATTTTTAGGTGGAGGTCTATTTATAGATGCATGAGCAAATTATATTTATAGATGATGTCTATTTATAGATGGTTGAGAAAATTCTATTTATAGATGATGGTCTATTTATAGATGTATGTGTGAGTTCGATTTATAGATCACATGTCTATTTATAGATGCATAATAGAGCTATTATTATCTCTTAATCATAGTTGGACAATAAACAACAATCTATTCTCAATGAGTACTTGGAAATAGTTAAATGAAGTGGAAAATCGATTGGCTATAGGAAATTCAAGTTCAAAGGTTGGTTGGTGGGACATGCAAGTGGACTTAGTTATGGCTGATGATTCGAAGTTATAACGAGGAGTTGAATGTGTAGTTATGTGAGTTATAAAGTGGATTTAACTCAGTTGTGCTTTATTCTTCGAAGATAAACTGGTGAGATAATAGTAGAATTAATTATTTAATTAATTCACAAGTAGTGGTCTCACATGCAACTGAAGATTTACTACTGAAAACTACATGCATGTAAAATCCAGTGGAGACCCAGTTGAGATGTAGATGAAAAGGACAATAAGAATATCAGTTGTGACATTAGTGGGTGCACTCATGTAACCACACACACATTGGTTGTGCCCATGAGGATTGCACAATCAAGGCAAGCAAGATTCCATTCATTCAGGGATTGCTATCAACTAGGATTGCTCAGTGGAGGCAGTAAATTGGCACATGAATTTGCCAATTTTTGTATGACAATGTGAGACGATTGTATATTGTTCTGAGAGATCTTGGATTAGAGTTTTGTATGAGATTGTTTCATGATCTATAATATATACATAATATATGATAGTGGGCTTTTTAGCTTTATGCTTTCCCGGTAAAAACAATTGTGTTATGTGTGATTGATATTTCTTCTTGATATTGCAATTGGCGACCGTGTTTTAAATTCCATAAAGATTTTTGTAGAAGCGATTCTGTATTTAACAGTGGCATATAATTGTTAGATCAGGAGAATCTAGGCAATACATAATTTGTATTAAAATTTCTACATACTTATTGCATATGGATAGCAAGGAGGGTGAGGAAGTATCTCATCGGGGATGCGTTAAGGGTTGGAATTTTTTTTTGAGAATAACTGGTAGATCCATTTTCAAGTGTAGCACGATGATACACAAGTCACATGAAGAAAATAAAAGGCCATGCATGATCTAACTATAATAGATAATTCTTTCAGCGGAAATGGTATGATTTACCAGTACAGTTAAGGAGAGGCTACGGGGGTTCGAAGTAAGAAAATCAAGGCTTTGAAATATGGTCCCTTTGAGATATTGGAGAATGTGGGAAATAATTACTATAGGCCCAATATACTCCGATATATGCACATTTACAGAGTGGTGAATGTAGAAAATTTGAAACTCTATGAGCCTTCCATGTTGGACCTGGAAGATGAATAGGTCCTACATTTTGTAAAGGATTTGTCCCTAGATACTCAAGAACAATTGATAAAGGATATAGTTTTGTAGAAGAGGTACACAACTACAAGACATGGGTAACATGGCCTTTGAAATATTGGGTTGAAATGAAAACTTACAAGCAAGGGTAAATGATAATCAAGGGAACAAGAGAAGGAAATATTTCCTCAAATCATTAGTAAAATATTTTGGGGACCAAAACCATCCCAAAATGGGGAGGTATGAATGATATTAGATTATTACATTTTTTTCATCCATCTTGATGCTTTTAGAGTGCAAATATTAGAGGAACTAGCTCATAAGACCTTTTTCACTAGTAGGTCCCAATTTGGTGGCATATATAGGGTCTGAAGCCTTCTAGAAGCAGTTTGAGGCATTAAATAATATTTTTGGTAGTAAACATTTTCCACTTGAGTGAAAATCCCCATATTGCTATCCTATACACACATACATTTTCAATGGCTCAAGAATCACCTCAATTAGAGTCCAGCAAAGTGACCAACTTAATGAGAACTGTAACATCAAAACATGAACTCTAGCCCAAAAACCTCTATTGTTGTGCAAAAAACATGAAATTTTTTTTTGAAAATGAAAAGCGTTGATGCTGCATCAAAGAGTTTTTTTTTTGGTTGGAATAAAATTTCATTATTTCTTAAATATGAAGAAGCACCCTGAAAATGAAAAGTGTTGATGTTGCATCATTTTTTTTGAGATAAAATTTTAACATTGTTTAGAAATGTTGTTAAAGATATAATATCATGACTTTGAAAAACCTTATAATTCTAACAATTTTTAGCCATGGCATTAAAGATGTAAAATATCACGACTCTATAAAACCATACAATTATAACTATTTTCAACCATGGCATTAAAGATAAAATATCACGACTTCGAAAAACTTTAAAGTTTTGGTATTTTTCAACCATGGAATTAAAACCAAATACCATGAGTACAAAAAACCTTAAGTTTTCAACATATTTCAACCATGGAATTATGGACCAAATATTATGACTAAAAAAATTTAAAAATGAACACCTAAATCAAAGAGTCATTATACCAAGAGTAATTTTTATTTTAAAGGCTAAAAGTATAGTTCTTTTGAAATCTTAACCTAAGACAACTTGTCCCATTGCAACACAAACTTAAAAATCAACCATCAAATTGAAGTATTCCCTTTTTATTGGGGCATTAAAATGCAACATCTTTTTAAATATGATATATCAAATTATAACAATAAATAATATAACGAAAATATCGTCGCATAATTCAAGAATTCAACATTAATTATTAATATTCTTTAAATTTCAATCAAAATATCAATACTAAGTAGATTAACTGAAACATAAATTATTTCTGAAAAAATTATATTGTTGCATTGAGGATATTTGAAACAATTGTATTATTTATAATTAAAACATATAATCTAAGAAACATAGAAATGACTCATAACTTTATGTATGCTCATATGCAAGTTAAAATATTTATTTCAAGTTACTATGCAAATATCATTTACATAAAATGTCTTAGACAATTATTCAAATTCACTCATAGCCCCTTGACACACCATCATAATCTACAACATCTTTAGATGAATGACTAGATGTAGATGAATATGGCCCATATTCTTCTCTATCATCAACTAGTTCCCCTTATGAGTAGGCATGTATTCCCACCAGTTTAGATGTCAAAAGACTTCTAGATCTATGACTGGATTTAACAGACTCCCATCTTAACACTATTTTTTGTGGTAGCAACATCTTGATAATATATATGGTACTAAAGCGAAGAGTTCATATCTTTGTTAAATTTAAGTCATAAAAAAGTATGTAAATATCCTCCATTTTTAAGAGGTCAGTGTAGTGATGCTTTATATTTGGACCATTTTTTTCTCTTTTAGCTGATTTGTTTATTAAATACCATCTCTAGCTTGTACACACTATTGAATGGGTGCGTATATGTGGCATCCCATTACAGTACTTCAACTATTATAACATATTCATTTTCTTTAATGACCTTTATAACCTTGGAAACCCAAAATGGATAACCATGTGGATCTGCATCCACTAACACTGCGATCTTGCAACTCTCAACATCATGCACAGAACCCCTATAAAGGTATTCCATGGCTTCATATTGTGTACGTGATCTTCTAGAACCAATATACATTTCTCTTTCCTCTAGATGTGAAGAATCAATAATACCTTGAGATTATTGGTGCTCAACAATGTTTCTTTCCTCATATTCATTTGGCATATTTTGTGACCAAATAAAAATAGTCTTCAAAAATGTATCATCATTTCTTAATATTGAAATATATCACTCTGGTCACTGAAAAAATACTCCCACCAAACCAAATTAGCTGTTGAAATTTGAAACTAGAAACAGTGAAATTGGAAACCAGAAAGGACAAAAAATGCACCCACAAAGGGCATGGAATCTTGATGCACCAGGAATGTGGAATTGATGCACCAGAATTTTGGCTGTGGAATGTGAAGCATTTAATTTATTTTTCCCTTAAATAAATTGGACAATAAATTGTAATTTCATATCATAACAACTTGTATCACTTAACTAAGTCATGCTGACTGAGTTAGCTCAAGAAATTCGAGTTGAGGGTCTAAGATGAGGCATGTAGAGGGATTCTAATATTTTGGGGGTCCAGTTGTAGTTGATGCATTAGTGGGGTAGAAGTGTGAACTAGTTAACTCAATTAATTGAGTTAAAATCAATTTCACTAGTTCTAACTGAGTGATAGGTCCAGTGAATTAAATTAGATTTAATTCACAAGTAGTGATTAATCAGATAACTGATAATTTGCTATTAATGGTTGCATGCATGTCAGTTTTGAGGATGACCCCATTGAGACAGATGTTAAAAGGAACATAAATATCAATGGTATTTATAGAAAATTTCCCATGTGCAATTATAAATTCATTGGGAATACATGATGGATTGCGTAATAAAGGAAGGGAACTATTCCTATTTAATAGGGGCCTAATTCTCTAGGAATTGCGTGAGAAAGGCAGGCTGAAGGAAGGCTGAGAATTGGCTAAGTACTAGACTGATTTTTCCCAGATCAGTGTGAGACAATTGATAGAGTGCTGGAGAATCTCACGCGGGATTAAAAATTGTATTCTTTCATGATTCCTAGACATAATACACAATATAGATAGAGGGGTTTTGAGCAATTTCTTTCCCTGAGAACATCTTGTGTTGTGCGATTGATTTAATTCTTTCTCTTACTTGCATGTGATTGAGCGATCGTGTTTTGTATTCCAAAAATATTGTAGAAGGTTTTAGTATCTTGTTTTAGTACACTACAAGATTAGATTGAATCCCGTTGGTAGATTTTATACATGGTATAAGAGTGATATTTATACATGGTATCAGAGTTCAAGGAATCACAATAAAAGAGAAGAAAGTGAGTTTGTCTTGAACATGTTAAAATTTGCAGATTTTTTCTTCAAGATATAACAACAGATCAAGATGTATTTAAACGGCTTGAGACTCGAATATGATCTTGAGGGAAATTTGAATTATATAGCATGGATAGACAGGATGGAGGAAGTGTTGGAGGACAACAGGTTGAAGGAATTCATATATACTAATATTCCCAAGGTCGTAGTAGCGGATGCCCAAGTTATTGATGCATGGAAGAAGAAGGTAGCAAACGTGAGAAGGATATTGTTAGAGGGAGTTTGAGATCATATTGTCTCGAGTCTCCATAGGAAGGAGACTCCATAAGCTATGTGGAAGGCCTTAAAAATGTGTTTCAGAATAACAACGACCACAGGAAGTTGATGCTGAAGGACAAGCTCAGAAAGATCAAGATGGAGGAGGGCAAGACGATACTAACATACTTGTCTAAGTTCACTCAATGTCGATATGAGCTGGAAAGTTTTGGTGTGACTATATCCCAGGATTATTTGGTGATCCTATCACTTCTAGGCCTTCCCAAGAGCTAGCGTAGTTACCAGGACTTTGTGAATGGGAGGGAGAAGTTACCAGACTGGGAGTGTTTGTGGTTCGACTTGGTAATATAAGAAATAAGGCAGACAACTAGAGATGGGACCTCCGACAAAGACAAAGAATAATATTGTGCATTATTATAAAAATGAAATAAAGCCAAGGGAAAGAAGTCCCAAGGTGAAGAGGGCAAGAGATACTTGTCCAAGATCAATTTTTTTCACTATAATGAGCACATGCACTATGCCGCGAATTGTCCACAGAAGAAGGAAAGAAAGAAAGAGCATGCAGTTGCAATGAGTGAAGTGTTGGCTTCACAGTTCAAGCTTGATTTTAATCTCATTACATGCATGGCTAGCACTGTAATGGGATGCATGTGGTATCTAGACATTGATGCCTCATTCCATATGATGGAGAATACAAATCTCTTCAGTGACTTGGAGGAGAAGGACCTCCAATAGAGCATAGAGTTTGGAGATGACGGGAGGTATATCGCAACCGACAAAGGTACAATTACCTTTCAGAGGGATTCTGGCTCCCATCTTAGACATGAAGATGTTTTGTATGTTCTAGGCCTAAGGAATAATCTTGTCTCCATATCAGTATTGGAAGACCATTGTTATGATGTCATATTTAGAAAATGAAAGGTGTTACTTAGACACATAGCCATGGGATGAGTGAAACATATCGGTGTAAGAGTCAAGAACATGTATTATTGTGAGGTAAAAGATGCTTGCAAATATTTGAGGAGAAAATTAGTGGTTAGTGACTTGCTGGTTGAGAGGGAGAAATTATCTTGGATACTGAACAAATAGTGAACAAGGTACAATAATAACAATAAGGGGTTACAATAATAAAAATAAGGGACTATACTAGTAATATAGGGACCTAACATGCCCCTCTCCTTCAAAAAAGTGTTGTCCTCAACGCTTGAGTAGCTCTGGGTGCTTCTGTATAAACTTCTCATCCTCCCATGTAGAATCTTCGATGGGTAAGTTCTTCCACTTGACGAGATACTCTGAAATTTATCGATTCCATAGCTATCGAGTTCTTGTTTCCGTGACCACTTCAGGTTCCAATATGATTTTTCCTTCCTCATCAAGTTCTGGAAATATTGTTTGAACTGGAAGATTTTCACCTATAACCTTCTTTAAGCATGAAACATGGAAAATTTGATGCACTCGTGAAGAAGCAGGAAGCTCCAATTTGTATGCCATAGTACCAATATTTTGCAACACCTTGTAAGGACCATAGTACTTTGGCGATAATTTATTATCCTTCTTTGCTTGCTTGAGGGACATTTGTTTGTATGGTTGTAGCCGTAAAAATACCCAATCTCCCACATCAAAACTTCTCTCGCTACGATGTTGATCTGCCTGTTGTTTCATTCGATTTTGTGCCAAATTCAGGTTATCCTTTAAGAGTTGGAGAACTTCTTGCTGATGCTCGATGTGATCTTCCACTGCTTGAACCTTCGAATTTTCCTTAAAGATGATGTGATGGATGGTGGATGATATCCATAAAGTGCCATAAATGGGGTCATTTTTGCTGCAATATGGAAGGAAGTGTTATACCACCATTCGGCAAGAGGTAACCACTTGACCCATTGTGTTTGTTTATCAGATACAAAACAACGAAGATATCCTTCCAAACATTTATTTACTATCTCAGTTTGACCATCAGATTGAGGATGATAAGATGAGCTATGAGCTAATTTAGTACCCAAACAAGAAAATAACTCAGTCCAAAAATTTCCCGTAAAAATGGGATCTCTGTCGCTCACAATAACCCTTGGGCTTCCATGTAGCTTTTGAATTCTGTCCACAAATGTAGTAGCAACTGTACTTGCTTTAAATGGATGAGATAATGCACAAAAGTGTGCATACTTGGTAATTCTATCAACTACCACCATGATGACATTCTTGCCTTCTATCAACTACCACCTAAGAATTAGAATCAATCCTGTGTTCTAGATCTACGGAATATTAGTTACCCTTATAATCAATTTTTGAAATTATAATGTCTTTGCCCACTTAACCCTTTTGTTTGAGATTTATCAATTGGCTAAAGAAGGTGTTGCTCTTTGTATCCTCATAATGTGCTATCATTTCCTCCGTAAAAATTGACCAAGTGACAATTTTTTTACGGGAGCGAAGCCATTGATACCATACAAATGTATTTTGTTCTAAATGTAAAGTTGCAATGCGTACCCTTTGTGTGTTTTGTACGTTATGGAGATCAAAATATTGCTCCATCTGTAGTATCCATGTTACAGGATCCTTTCCATCAAACTTCCTCATATCCATCTTTGGAATATGGTGGTTCTTCCCGCCAACATTAGAGTTTATGAAATCACAATTAACATTTATTTTGTTATCATCATGAGGTTCTTCTACTATCTTTTCACCATTAGGAAACCTTTCTTGTATAAACTTTGTCAAACCTTCCATGTCTGCTTTTAGAAAATTCTTCATGTTTTCCATTTTCTCATCGATCTTAGCTTCCATGTCATCCATCTTAGATTCCATGCAGCCTCCATGCCATCCATCTTAGCTTCCATGCTTTCTTCAAACCGTCCATCTTCACTTCCAGCATCCATCTTAAGCTTCCATGCCTTTCTTTGCGTAGTCCATCTTCACTTCCACGCCTTTCTTCAAAACTTCCATTTCATTTTTTTGCTTTCTTGAGAGTGAAATTTGTTACTTTCTCTTGTAATTTTGATAGATCATGTTGCAATTCTTCATATTCATGAGTCATGGTAGAGCCTTACGAAGGCTTAATGGGTGTTGAATTCTTTTTAGATGCCATTTTAGAATCAATATTGATACCTTTTATTTGCTTTGAGGAGATCGATATTGAAATTGAATTATCTATGTAATTGAAAATCTTAAATATCTGAAATTCAGCCTTGTAGTAGCCCTCTGAAGCTTCTTTCAAATGCCATAGGTCTGATCTAATTTTGATTCCCCAAGACAAAGTTGTGCCCAATCTCCCACAATGACCTAATTCTGGACTGGTTCAGTAGAGCAAACTTGTAGGACTTGCCACGTGTCACAGTTTCATCCTTTGTCTCTAAAATCGATAGCCACAAAACTAAAGTCCGTGTGATTTCGACCACTTTTTACGGCACTCAAATCCACTGCCCAGAGAGAGAGTTATTGAACTTTTCCTACGATCACCTCTTTGAGATGAAATTCAGGAGCCTGAAAAAGCACTACCTTCCACAGATCATATCTCCAAAAATATTGTGAACCAAGCTCTGAAATTTTTTGACGAATTTCCTCAGGATTTCAGCTTCGCACCATACAAATTTCAGATTCTGAACCTTCGTAGAAAAAAATTTATAGCGAAAATTCCACGATGACCTGTTTAGGAGCTTGAAAAAAGACCTAACTTCCACAGATGATATCTCCGAAAATATTGCGAACCAAGCTCTGAAATTTTTAGACAATCTTCCTCAAGATTTCAGCTTCGCACCCTAAAAATTTCAGCTTCTGAAACTTCGTAGAAAAAAAGTTATAGCGAAAATGCCACGATGACCTGTTTGGAGCAGCGAAACCCTAGAATCCAAAGCTCTGATACCAAATGTTGTGTAACCGGCTTCAAAAATAGAAGAAAAGAGATATCAACGCCTTAGAAATAAGCCACTTCGAGGGGGAAACCTCCAATACATTACATAAATGCACAATTCTTCGATGATACAATTTACAAAACCTCCTTTCTATATATAGGAGTCCATGGGGCCATAATGTAATCCTAGTGGGCCACAATGTAATCCTAGCCGACCTAACAATAATAATTTAAGGGCACAATAATAACAAAATGGGGGTTACAAGGGTACAATAATAACAGCAAGGGGGTTACACTAACAACAATAAGGGACTATACTAGTCATATAGGGACTAGCATCAGGGGCTTACACCCGGTAACCAAGACTTCCGGGGAGGTCACCCATCCCAGAACTCCTCTGGCTCAAGTGCACTTAACTGTGGAGCTTTTCCCCACAATCAAGCCCTTGGGCTTCTGCATTTTCAGCCTTAGCAATGCTTTCCTCATGAACCATTTAATGAGCTCCTTCACTCTGTATTTAAATGTTGATTTTTAACGTTTGCATTATATTAGATATTATTTTTTGGGATTCAAATGTGTTAAGTAAGTCATTCATATATGACCATTTCTATGAGAGGTAGTTGTAACTGACTAATTTCTCATGATTTTTGAATATTCCACTTAGCACTCATTGCATCAAGTGATTCTCATAGGGGTGAAGAAGAGGGATTGAAACTAGCTAGTGAAATGAATCACATAGAGTCAATCATCACTTCCGAGGCTTGCACCCAATAATTAATTGAGTTAAAATTAGTTTAACTAGTTCTAACTGAGTGGTGAGCTAGTGAGAGGTCCAACGAATTAAATTAGATTTAATTCACAAGAACTGATCAATCAGATAATTGATATTTCTCTATTAATAGCTACATGCATGTCAGTTCTGAGGAAGACCCAGTTGAGACATAGGTTAAAGGGAACATAACTATCAGTTGTATTTAGAGAAAATTTCCCATGTGTAATTATAAAGTCGTTGGGATTCCATGATGGATTGAAAAATCAAGGAAGGGAAATATTCCTATTTAAGAGGGGCCTAATTATCTAGGAATTTTGTGAGCAAGGCAGGTTGAAGGAAGGCTGAGAATTGGCTAAGTACTAGATTGATTTTTCCTAGATTAGTGTGAGACAATTGGTAGAGTGTGGGAGAATATCATGAGAGATTAAGCATTGTATTGTTTCATGATTCCTTGAATTAATACACAATATAGATAGATTGGTTTTGATCAGTTGCTTTCCCCAAGAACATATTGTGTTGTGGGATTGATTTACTTCTTTCCCTTACTTTCATGTGATTGAGCGGTCGTGTTTTGTATTCCACAAATATTGTATAAGGATTTAGTATCTTGTTTTAGTACATTACAAGATCGGATTGAATCATGTTAGTATATTTTATACATGGTATCATAGTGATATTTCTACATGGTATCATAGTGCTAAGAATCACAACAGAAGAGAATAAATTGAGTTTGTCTTGAACATGTTCAAATTTGAAAATTTATTCTTCAGGATCTAGCAATAGATCAAGATGTCTTTCAATGGCTTGAGACTTGAATATGATCTTGAGGGAAATTTGAATTATATAGCATCGAAAGACAGGATGGAGGTAGTGTGGAGGAAAATGGGTTGAAGGAATTCATAAATACTGATATTCCCAAGCCCGCAGCAGCAGATGCCCAAATTCTTGATGCATGGCAGAAGAAGGTAGCAAAGCCGAGAAGGATATTGTTAGAGGGAGTTAAAGATCATATTGTCTCGAGTATCCATGGGAAGCCAACTCCATATGCTATGTGGAAGGCCTTGACAGACCTGTTTCAGAATATCAGTGACCACATGAAGTTGGCACTGAATGAAAAGCTTAGAAATATCAAGATGGCGGAGGGCGAGACGATACCAACATACTTGTCGAAGTTCACTCAATGTCGAGATGATCTTGGAAGTGTTGGTGTGACTATATCTGAGGATGACTTGGTGATCCTAGAACTTCTAGGCCTTCCCATGAGCTAGCATAGTTACCAGGACTCTGTGAATGGGAGGGATAAGTTACCAAACTGGGAGCGTTTGTGGTCCGACTTAGTAATATAAGAAATAAGGTGGAGCACTAGAGACAAAACCTTCGACAAAGAAAAATAATAATATTGTGCATTAGTCAAAAAAGGAAAGAAATCCAAGGGAAATAAGGGCAAGAGAGACTTGCCCAAGATCAAGTGTTTTCATTGTCACGAGCACATGCACTATGCCACAAATTTTCCATAGAAGAAGGAAATCAAGAGAGAGCCTGCGATTGCAGCGGGTGAAGCATTGGCTTCATAGTTCGAACTTGATTTTACTCCCATTGGATTCAAGGCTAGCACTGTAATGAGATGCATGTGGTATCTAGACATCGGTGCCTCGTTCCATATGATGGGGAATAAATATCTCTTTAGTGACTTGGAGGAGAAGGACCTCCATCAGAACATAAAGTTTGGAGATGATAGGAGGTAGAATGCGGCCGACATAGGTACAATTACCTTTCAGAGGGAGTCTGGCTCCCATATTATACTGGTAGATGTTTTTTATGTTCCAGGCATAAGGAAGAATCTTGTCTCCCTAGCGGTATTGTAAGGCCGTGGTTATGATTTCATATTTAGAAAATGAAAGGTGTTCCTTAAACACATAGCCACGAGATGGGTGGACCAGATCGGTGTAAGATTCAGGAACCTGTATGATGTCTAGGTCGAAGATGCATGCAAATATTTGAGGAGCAAAGCAATGGTTAGTGACATGGTGGTTGAGAGGGAGAAATTATCTCCGAACATGCAGCCTCAAAAATAGTCTCAGAAGGTTGTGGAGCAGCAATAATTGGAGAAGCAGAGAGGAGATTGAGTGGAGGCATCCACTCAAGCACAAACCTCCAGTAGGGGGAAATTTCGAGCCAAATGGGCATAGGGAGTACATGCAGCTATACTTCCAGGTGAGAGGTGGGGCGATGTGCAGATATAATCCCAATAAGAAATTTGGGCAGGGTCCATTGAGATGGTCTGTCTCATGGATTGAACTTGGCTACAAGGAGCCCACAGTAAAATAGTAGTAGGAAGGATCAGTTGGATTGATGCAGGTAGATGTCAGGAAGACAAAAATCATAGTGACATATGTCGGATACTGGAGCGCAAATCAGAGTTGGAAACAATGCATAGGGCACAGATGCATATGTCAGCAACAACATAGAGAGACTAGTAGAAAAGTGCAATAGCTAGCAGTAGTCAAAAGACTCCGATGAAAGATGTATTATACTGATTCAGTTGTTCAAATGATATTCAGTTTTAGGAGTTGCAGGTGTAAACAACACTAGAAAAGTGTTGCATGCAGAACATTCCAATGCTACTCGATCGGGTTAGATTGAATTCCTTTCTTGTTGAGAGGGAGTGTTGAAATTTGCAACAAGAAACAGTGAAATTGGAAACCAGAAAGGACAAAAAATGCACCCACAAAGGCTGTGGAATCTTGATGCACCAGGAATGTGGAATTTTTGATGCACCAGAATTTTTTCCGTGGAATGTGAAGCATCTACTTTTTTTTCCCTTAAATAAAGTGGACAATAAATTTTAATTTCATATCATAACAACTTGTATCAATTAACTAAGTCATGATGACTGAGTTAGCTCAATAAATTCGAGTTGAGGGTCTAAGATGAGGCATGTAGAGGGATTCTAATATTTTGTGGGTCTAGTTGTAGTTGATGCATAAGTGGGGTGAAGGTGTCAATTAGTTAACTCAATTAATTGAGTTAAAATCAGTTTAACTAGGTCTAACTGAGTGATGAACTAGTGAGAGGTCCAATGAATTAAATTAGATTTAATTCACAAGTAGTGATCAATCAGATAACCGATAATTCACTATTAATAGCTGCATGCGTGTCAGTTCTAAGGAAGACCCAATTGAGACAAAGGTTAAATGGAACATAATTATCAGTTGTATTTATAGAAAATTTCCCATGTGCAATTATAAAGTCATTGGGATGCCATGATGAATTGCACAATCAAGGAAGGGAATTATTCCTATTTAATAGGGGCCTAATTCTCTAGGAATTGCATGAGAAAGGTAGGCTGAAGGAAGGCTGAGAATTGGCTAAGTACTAGACCATTTTTTCCTAGGTAAGTGTTATAAAGTTGGCAGAGTGTTGGAGAATCTCATGAGAGATTAATCATTGTATTGTTTCATGATTCCTTGAATTAATACACAATATAGATAGAGGGGTTTTGAGCAGTTTCTTTCCCCAAGAACATATTGTGTAGTGCGATTGATTTACTTCTTTCTCTTACTTGCATGTGATTGAGTGATCATGTTTTGTATTTTGCAAATATTGTAGAAGGATTCAATATCTTGTTTTAGTACATTACAAGGCTTGATTGAATCCCGTTGGTAGATTTTCTACATGGTATGAGAGCGATATTTCTACATTAACAACATCAAAGTAATAATATTTATCTCTAATGGATGTTTAAATTTCTTCCAAGCATTCAAAACAATTTATATCTCTCTTATGCCTTCGTGCATTATGGATTTCAACAACTGATTGTAATAAGAATAGTTTTGATGCAAATATGGGATGATTTGGAATGAAATTAAAAAACACTAAATCTGATGACGACCGCTCTACATTAGTTGAATACTTATTTCCGCATATAAGTGTTTTCCAATCAATTGTTTTGATACAAAATTGATGTTGGAAGCTAATGTCTTTAAGATGTTCAATGCATTTCCATTGACCATGCGATCCCAAAATAAATCATCGCATGTCAATATTTTTTTCTAAAATGTGAAAATTAAACTATGGAATGTATTATTTCTCAGTACATTCAATTAATTATGGTAGGATCCCAACATACTTCCTCCTTAATGTTACTGAAAAATAAATGAACATCTGATCAATATGATCACGAGTATGCCGAAGAAGAAGGAAACCAACCTTTACCTTTTAAAAAATTCCCATTTCAACAAGAATGCTTAGGTATCCAAATACAATTTGATTTTTTCTTTCACGACTAGTGTTGTCTAATTGTGGATACAAAAATTCAAGAATATTATGAGACCACTGAGCGAGCACATCATGAATTA
>JAXQQM020082467.1:112500-277227 GCA_034641835.2 Pinus albicaulis
TGTTACATAAGAGTGCTATCTACCCTACCGGTTTTCCCATAGGGAAACCAAACCAGTAGGACAAATAAATTATCTTGAGGTTGTACAAAACCTGATTAACTCGAGTATCGACTAGAAAAAAAATATTTCGATATACATATATTGAGTCGACCGACGATTGACATGCAAAACTGAAAAACTAAACGTGCAACAATTGAAATATTTCATCTGCTGTGAGAAGGGAGGACATACAAATGTATTTGACAACATTGCAAATGAATTTTTATTTTGCTTACTTATATTTACGTGTTATGCATTATTGTAAGTATCATTATATTTTTTTGTAACTTATTTATTATTTAAATTTTATATTTTGTTTGATAGGATTATGCTAAGTCTCTTACAATTATGTTGGAGGAAATTTATTATGCAGAGGCATATATTATGGATGTTATTAATATTTTTCTTATAGATAAATTAGAAGAAGAAAGGAGCAAGAAACGAAAAACAATAGAGCCTGAAACTACAAGAATAGATACATGGGATCAGGAAAGAAGGACTAAAAAAATTAATCTAGTAAGGCTAGAAAGGTTACTTATGAACATGTGGACGTTGAAGATGAAGAAGATGTTTTCATTGTTGAAAATGAGGTTAGAACACTTGTTGAAAAGGATAAGAGCCACACGAAACAAAAAAGAAGAATTCCCATGGATGTTTTTATTCCAATTGATGATGAGGAGATTGCTAATTTAGAAGAAAATATCTTAAATGATAGAAGGAAGAAATTAAATTTTGTTGATATTTATGAAAAATCATGGGTGTCATTGAAGATCATAGTGAAATATCTAAAGGCAATGAGGAAATTATAACACCAGGAGCTGATTTAGTCAGGATGGTATTGTTAACTCAAAACAAAATTTCATTCAAAATCAATTGAGGAAAAAAAAATTCGTTGATGATGACTGTACATTTCAATAAAACCTCAGACAAATTTATAAACCAGAAGATAAATCTAAATACCAAATTAGAAAGACACACCAATTGCATGTTCATAACTTGAAAAAATTGACTAGGTACAATCCATATGCACATGATGTGGTTGACTATGTGGTTCTTGTTGATCCAATTAAAGTTCCCAACAAAGAGGCATTTGATAGATCAAGAAGTTTTGAATAAAAACATTATGTAACTGGGGGAAATCATTTTGCAGAGGCTAGAAGACAATTGATGCAAGAATATCCCAATAACCCACTTTTTGAAATAATGAAATGTATCATTTAAGCTACTTTAATGGATTCAAAAGAAAAGTTATTGGCATGGGATCTTAAACTAGATAATGAGTATAGGATGTCTATGAATTTAATCCAAAGGGTTAGAAATTTTATTCATAGTGAATTTGAAGAAAAATGTGTAATATTCCTAATTAGCCATGAGCTAGTTGGAATATTAAATTTTGTTTTGCTGATTTGTTTTCTGAATAAGAGGACAATGGAGGTCCATAATTCTCCTTAATAATGAATAAATCAATGCCAATGTGAAAGAGATAGATCTTGGCAGCTTAATTGAGAACTCTTAGGTGTGAAAAGGGGCTGGAACACATTGAATGGGTCCACTTTGACCAAATCAACAACGTTGTCATGGAGGAGTGGTCATCAATGAAAGACAACGCAGTTTTAGATGGAGATGCTTTGCATGGATGTAGTGCTATTATTGGATGAGGCTTAGTGTTTGCAAGCTCATATCTTATAGAAGGAAGAGGATGGTAGCCATATATGATATGTTTATGTATTTGATATTTTTGAATATATAGTCTGTTTAGACATATATCTTTCTCTTACTGTTTAGCTGAGATTGAGTGTTGTTTAGCACAGGGTGTTCTTGATAAGGAATCCCACCTCTTCCATTGAGAAGCTCTTGGAAGAGTCTTGTACTACATTGTCCACTATTAGGCTTAAGGCCAAGCTTCATCTTTCATTCATAGCGTAGATCTTGTTGAGGGTTGAGTTGTTTTGTAGGTTGCAATAAGTGGAGACTAGATCTGGGCCATTTCATTGCTCATTTTCAGTGGAGGAGGCTTCCTTTCCATTGGGAGGATAGTAAGGAAGGCCCTTGTGCTTATTTTC
This sequence comes from Pinus albicaulis, assembly GCA_034641835.2. Lineage (NCBI taxonomy): Eukaryota > Viridiplantae > Streptophyta > Pinopsida > Pinales > Pinaceae > Pinus > Pinus albicaulis. The sequence continues at coordinate 114,603 of JAXQQM020082467.1, forward strand.
ATATCTTTGCATTAGGCCAACTATTTATTTATCCCTAAAACGTAGTTTACTTCCAGATCTACGTTATTTCTATAGGAGGAGTTGCAGGGTGGATTAGCACACCATTTGGAGAGTTGGTTTTCTACTGAAAGGGGTCTGCCTTTCATTTAGAGGATATATTGGAGGATGCTATTCTATTGATCATATCAGATCAACCATACTTTCCAGATCTATATTTTGTAGTGGATCTTCAGCCCTAGGGCCTAGATCCCCATTTTGTACATGGTGTTTTGCTGAAAACCCTTAAGGGGTTCTTCAATGGAGGTTGTATAGTGCTCATCTATGTAATAGATCTATATTTTGAGGCACATATCAGCCTTAGATCTAATGTATTATCACTTGTTGTAGGAGTGAATTTAAAACATTGCTGTAAGAGTCTTCCAACTTTTATATATAGTAGCAACACCTCATTTTGAGGGATTTTGTCCATTGGAGACTTGATCTTTCTTGTTTTGTATCTTATGGCCCATTATTTATGCATATTTTGCTGCTGTTATAACATATGAAAGGTCTCCATATTGTCCTCTTGCTTTTATATGATGATTTGCATTATCGTTCTAGCATTTTGCACTATATTCCTGCTTTTCCCATTTGGGAATATTACATTGTTATTAGAGCATAATCTTAGCAAGCCTATGCATCTTGAAAAGTCAATATGTCATCTGGAGAAGGAGATCCTCTTGCTGATAGAGAGAAGAGATATCAAAGAATAAGACATCGGAAGTTTGATTATACAAATGACAAAGAAGACAAGGGTAAAACTCCTTTATCTGGAGGAGAAGATGAAGAGAAGGAGTTCCCCAAGAACCTTCTTAGAGCCATGCAAGACATTGCTAGAGAGATCAAGGAGATGAGGATGGGTAGATAAAAGGAATACCTTGAAGGATTTTATCAGGGTGAAGGCTCCATCATGTCTCATCACTGGAGTGATCAACCAGTGCAACGACAACAAGTTTCCCAATGCTCTACAATGCCTACATTATTGGCTATGGGAAATGAAGCGTTTCAAGAGAAAGAATCCCTTGAAGACTATTTAATGGAGTACGAGTCTAAAACTCAAAGATTCAAGGACAACTTGAGTTTTCAAGAATTTTTTCAAATTAAGGACAATAGGAGACCCAGGCATCACAATAGAAGTGGTGGATTCATTCAGAATCATGATCTACACTACAATATGGGCAGATTCTTTTTACCCAAATTTGATGGGTCATCCAAGTGCACTGAAAAATAATGGGTAGAGAAGCTTGACATCTACTTCCAGTTGAACAAATTTCCATAAATGGAGGCCATTAAGATAGCAGCGCTGCACCTTAAGGGTGAAGCACATGATTGGTGGTTCCATGGCTTGTCTACATTAGGTCATACCAATGTGACTGCATATTCAGAGTTCACTAGGAGGCTGGTGGAGAGGTTTAATAGAAGAGATCCTGAAGCACCATTCATGGGGCTTGCAAAAATAAAACAACCAGGTAATCAAGAAACTTATATTTTTGAATTTTTGAGACTTTCTGTTATGGTTCCTGATTTATCTGTAGCAAGAAGGGTGTATATGTTCATTGATGGGTTAGATGAACCTCTTCAGGGGTTGGTTAAGTCCACCAAGCCCACTACCCTTCAAGATGCCATTGAAAGGGCTAGAGATCTTCAAGATGCCTTGCCAAAAGCAAAGGCAACATTTCAGCATAAGCCCTCTTTTCCATCAAAGGGAAAAGAAGAGAAGGCTCGTTTTTCAAAGGAGAGCCAAAATAAAAAACCTCTTGATGATGATGACCAAAGAGATTTGAGGAGGAGGAAGCTTTGCTTCACATGCCAAGAATATTGGGCACCCATACATAGATGTGTAGTAGAAAAGACACACTACATAGAGGTATTCTCAGATGATGAGGAGGAAGGAGGGGAAGAACAAGGAAGGGGTCACAATGCTGGAATAGCAGGAGATGATCCACCACCACCTGGAGGTGAGGATGGAGAAATTGCTCCAATTAGAGGCACTCTTGCATTATTAAGAGTGGTACCCTGCTATCATAAAACTTCCACACAAGAAACATAGTTGAATTTGCGTAGTGGAAGTAGGGATATGATGATCCCATCTATTATGCACAAGAGAATGGTCCATGAGACATCACTATTTTGTGGTAAACCACCTAGGAGACCACCTGATTCAGATTTGGTGGGAGATGTCTCGCAACATGATGCTCCAAGCATAGATCCATGAGGGATGGAAGCATTAGGAGACCATGACACAACACTAAGAGTCTTAATTAGGCTCAATGAGGAGGGATATATTCTTCCATTATCACCCTTACCCACTCTCTCATCTCATATTGCGCTGAGAGGAAATGCTGCAGGATTGGAGGATGACACCATCATGGGGAAATGAGACCATTCCTTGGCTATGGAGACTCAAAAGATGTCTCACTTGAAGAGAAATCTTCCATACATGATAGAATATGGTGGCCACACATGCATGCTTTGGCTAAACCCAGGAAGTTTTGGACGGATGATAGTCTCCCATGGGAGTCTAACTTCCAAAAGCTTCAATATTTATATGAGCATGTGCATATGCAAGAAGAGAAGTAAGGAGGGGATAGAAAAATCCCAATGAGAACCTTTGGCATGGGAGATGTCAAGGAGAAGAGAAACCATATGACAAATGTTCTTTGTGATAGATCATCAAAGCTGTCACTATGGAAGATTGATCCATACTGGAAATCCCAACTGTTGGTGGATTATTCCAAGGATCTTTTCACATGCATGATACTTGATGACCAACTACATGAAGAGGACTATTCAGTTCAAGAATAAGTCATCTATTATCATGGTATGATCTTATTATCTAGAGCCTCCAAGAAGTTGCTACAAGGAGCTTATGAAGATTTCTTTTTCAGCCATACTTATTCCATGAAGGCCTACAACACTATTATGGAGAGCTACACTTGGGAAGGATTTTAAGAGGAACTATATCAACATTTTCAAAGATGCATGAACCATATGGAGTTGGAAGAGAGACATGACTCAATGAAGGAGTTATTTTAGCCACCTCTTTCCTCTTTTGGGATGAGAGGGGATATATCTATGCACCACTCCATTTGTATGAGGAGAAATTTTGGTGAAGAATATGCTTATGTACATAACGTTTCATTTGATGATTACTTGCATTTATTTACCATGTATATGCAGGCCATAGCTCCAAGGAGGAGCATTATTCCATATAAACTTCATGGCCAACTTTGGGCCATAAAAATTTATGAACATGGCCACTACCTTGAAGGTCATAGGGAGATTTTGTATCATTGTGGGTGCACTTCAAAAGCACCAAACATATCTCACACTTTCAGCTATTGTGAGAAGACTTGGGCAACAAGCAAGTGGTGGGGAAACCAATTACCACATCATTATCTAATGCAGTCAGGAGATACACTACGTTGGTTCCACATGTGGGACACCTCCATTTGTACAAATTTCTATTTGCATGTAATTGGTTTTGATCCCATACATTGATGATGTACTTATAATTTTTATGGGAATTTTTGGAGGGAGGATGGGAGGAATGTATGTGCCCTATGGGAGAGAAATTATCCATTTTAATTTGCTACATGTTTCAGGGAGAACATTGGGCAAACCATGTTTGTTTCATTTGAAATATTGTCTCCTTGTGAGATGAACTATTTGCATCTCATAAGAACTTTGGAGGAGTTATTCATGCAGGGATGGATTGGTAGAAACTTAGCTTATGACGGAAACTTATCACATGTTGGTGTCACCAATGATGGAGAATTGTAGCACTCACCTTGTCAGTTTATTGAGGACAAGCAACATTTGGGAAGGGAGGACTGCAATATTCCCAATTAGCCATGAGCTTGTTGGAATATTAATTTTTTTTTTGCTGATTTGTTTTCTGAATAAGAGGACAATGGAGGTCCATAATTATCCTTAATAATGAATAAATCAATGCCAATGTGAAAGAGATAGATCTTGGCAGCTTAATTGAGCACCCTTAGGTGTGAAAAGGGGCTGGAACACCTTGACTGGGTCCAGTTTGACCAAATCAACAACGCTGTCATGGAGGAGTGGTCATCAATGAAAGACAACACAGTTTTAGATGGAGATGCCTTGCATGGATGTAGTTCTATTATTGGATGGGGCTTAGGGTTTACAAGCTCATATCCTATAAAAGGAAGAGGATGAAAACCATATATGATATGTTTATGTATTTGATATTTCTAAATATATGGTATGTTTAGACATATATATTTCTCTTGTTGTTTAGATGAGATTGAGTGCTGTTTAGCACAGGGTGTTCCTGATCAGGAATCCCACCTCTTCCATTAAGAAGCTCTTGGAGGAGTCTTGTACTACATTTTCCACTATCAGGCTTAAGGCAAAGCTTCATCTTTCATTCGAAGCGCAGATCCTGTTGAGGGTTGAGTTGTTTTGCAGGTTACAACATGTGAAGACTAGAACTGGGTCATTTCATTGCTCATTTTCAGTGGAGGAGGCTTCCTTTCCATTGGGAGGATAGTTAGTAAGGCCCTTGTGCTTATTTTCAGATCTTGGCATCATGCCAACTATTTATTTATCCCTACATCACAGTTTACTTCTAGATATGCTTTATTTATGTAGGAGGAGTTGCAGGGTGGATTGGCACACCATTTGGAGAGTTGGTTTTCTAGTGAAAGGGATCTGCATTTCATTTAGAGGATCTATTGGAGGAGGCTATTCTATTGATCATATTAGATCAGCGACACTTTCTAGATCTGTATTTTGCAGTGGATCTTCAGCCCTAGGGCCTAGATCCCCATCTTGTACATGGTGTTTTGTTGAAAACCCTTAAGGGGTTCTTCAATGGAGGCTGTAAACAATGTTACTTGGAGTGAAATATAAACAATGTTACCGATGAAATAGGTAACCCTGATGCCACTTCACTTTTGAAGTATCAAGAAAACACCTCGATTTGAAAAAGTGGCGATGCGTAATCAAGAAAAAAAATTGGAGCATGTTTTTGGCACTTTAAGTTTTTATTTATTTATTTTGTTTTATTTATTTATTATTATTTTTTTTTATGTGATGTTTTTTATGTCGATTTTGAATAGTGGTGGTGTATCATCACCAACGTTTTTTTATAGGATTGATTTTGACACTATAGATTTTCTAATGTCTTCTTCTTCTGTGAGATGTTTATTTTTAAGTGCATTTATGTACTTGTGTTTTAAAAATAAAAAAAAATATATTTTTTTAAAATAAAAACTTGTAATGATATCTTCACTTATTCACATAGATAAAAGATGGAAAAAGGGTCAATATTCTAAAGTTTATATTTTCTACATGTTTATGTATTGTTAAATAATTTTTCAATGCACATTAAAAAATTGTCGCTAAAAAACCAATATTTTAAACCATATGACAAAAAAATACAATTTTTCAATATAAATACAATGCAAAAAATACACTTTTACAGACTTTTTGTTGGAAAAAACATGTTAAATAAACTAATTTTTTGGGAGAATATTAACAAAAAAACTTAAGAAAATAACATTTTTATTGAATTTTATGTCAAAAAATAATAGTAATCACATGTTTTTTGCAAAAAAAAAAAGGGTTGTTCTCATAAAATATCAAAGTCTAAACATTACAAGTAAAACTGATTAATAGTTCTAAAAAATAAGCTTTGTTTGCAAGCATAACTTAAACATCATCAACAATATCAACTAATACATCTTCAACATCATCTAGAACAACATTGATGGCTTCTTCCGCAACATTTTCTTCTTCATTTTGATCATTTTCGTCTTCTAATGGATCTTTCATGTCAGCAAATCTTCCAAAGTGTCCCTTTCCAATCATTCCATATAATGGTGGCTGAGGTTCCTTTGCTTTTTTTGCCACACGTGATTCATTAAAATCTCCTTTCCTCAAACCAACTTCTTGCTTCGCATCTGGAAGGAATTTAAGAGCATTAATTCTTTGTTGAATAAATTTGCATTGAACTGGGTCTTTCTCAATGGAAATGCAATTTCTTCCTTTTAGTAGGCAACATGCTAGTGTTGTACCTAATCATCAAGCATAAAAAAATAAGTAAGAAAATTAGTATGGAGACATAAAAAGTAAAAAAGACAATATTTAAATTTAAATTTGTATAATAAAACTTACCTGAACCTGAGAATAAATTCAAAACCCATTCTCCTTCATTTGAACATAGATCTATAAGATATTTAATCAATGATTGTGGTTTTTGATAAATGTTAACTATATCTCCTTTTGCATCTTTATCCTCATATGTTAGTTTTCTTACAACTACATCATAAACCAATACTTGAATATGACTCTTCCCATCTACTCGATTCATAATAATATGCTTATAGCTATCGTCTTTTGTCCAACATTCAACATGGATGAACTCACAATCATTTATAATAGGCTGATCTTCGGAAGAAAAAATCTTTGACTTTTTCCTGTAACATAACATAGTAAAATTTCAATTAAATTTTACATGAATAAAAAATTTTAGGAGGAATCAAACATACAATTTCAAAATCTTACGATGTAAGTTGCATCCTTGAGTTTGCTTTACCCTTGAAGCTTGTTAATAACATTGGAAACTGTGCGTCTGAATGAAATGTCACAAATCGCCAAAGTGGTGATGTTGTCACTTCTTGAAAACCCGTAACCACTTTACTAAAATCTTGATAAGTATATGGTTCTCTATCATATTCAATGTCTAGGAAATTGAAACCATGAGGAATATCAGCAATAACTAAGCCATATTCCCTTTTAGGTATTAGTGATGCAATGTCTTCACAGTCACCTTGTATTATTTGATATTGGACATTGTCGAGCCCATTCCAAATGTAATGATTAAGAGTAGGATCAAGTTCAACATTCATAAGACACTTCCTTCTCATGTTCTTCATCTTAATTTTTTCAATAAAGCTTTTGAAAGTATCTGGTACTCCATTTCCATCCTTCTTCGACATCTTTAATGACATATATATATATATATATATATATATATATATATAAGTAATAAAATAAAAATAGTTTAAATATGAATAAAATGAATTTATAAATCAACATACCTTATTGAATGCAATTTAAAACTCTTTTAGTGTTGATGTAGAACTTGCTTCTGGGTAGTTGTGTACAACATCATCCCAATTGTCTTCATTCAACATTTTAACCATGTGTTCTTGTATTTTCATAAAAAATTTCTGACTGAATAATTCAAGTTAAAAGCATTAATATACTGACATGTATAACAAATTCTACCAACATCATTATGTTTTATTTAAAAGAAAATTATAATGAAAGAAAAATAAGAAATAATTCAAGAAACTTACTTTTCAAATTCTGCACACATTTCTTCCATTGATAATTCACCCGACTTCACACGGGCTAATACTGATTTGACTAATTTATCATCCTTCACACGTTGCATTGTTCTCCAAGGTGTAATAGTCATATCCTTTGGAAGTCGCTTCATTTCAGGACCCCCCTTACTGTTGGTACATATTATGGGTTTACTCTTTCTAACCTTCTAATTTTTTATGGAAATATTCTCCCACCGATAAAAAATATCGTCAATCAAATCTGATACCTCCCCAGTTCTAAATGCCAACTGAAAAATGTTATCTGTGCCTCTGAAGAGATTTTTATTCAATTTTCCATCTTTTGCTTTTTTTCATCAATTTGATAACCTGTTTCCATTAAAAAATCCTTTCAAAATGCTACACAAACTTGTGTCTTATCCCCACCACATTTTTCTATGAATTCATTATGAATAAATCTGACCCTTTGGATGAAAGTAATTTTCATTCTGTACTCATTATCTGCATTATGATCCCATGCCAATAACTTTGATTATATTTCTGTTAAGCCAGCGTAAATGATGCATTTCACTGTTTGAAAAATATAGTTATTGGGATATTCTGCAATCAATTGTCTCTTAGCCTCTATCGAATGGTTCCCTCCAATTACATAATATTTATAATCAAAAAAATTTGTCTTGTCAAATGCTTGTTTGTTGGGAACTTGACATGGATCGACAAGAACCACATAATCCACCACATGCGCATATGGATTGAACCTGAACAATGTTTTCAGATTATGCACATGTAGGTGATGGGCCTTTCTAATTTGATATTGAGATTGTCCTTCATCTAGGCCATAAAATTGGTTAACATTAAGCTCAAATGTTTGGCCACCAAGAATTAATCTATTCTTCCTCAACTTTTGTTGAATAGCATTTTGTTTTGTTTTAATAATGCCATCCTCTAACTCAGCACCTGGTGTTATGATTTCTCTGCTTCCATGAGAGCTTTCAATTTGTTCTTCACTGCTGCTCACGACCTTTACAGGTTCACCAATATTTTATTTCCTAGTTATAGGTTCACCAATATTTGATTTCCTAGTCTTATTGGATAACATATCAGTTTTTTTATAAACAAGCTCTCCTTCATGAGGTAAAAGAGAGACATCTTTGGCAATTTTTCTTTTTGGTGTCTGATCTGTTTTCTCCTTTTGCACAATAGTTCTAATCTCCTCCTCACTAATTCTATCATAATTTTCTGTTTCATGTTCGACACCTTCAAAAGAAACATGTTTAAGTTTACTAGATTGACCCACCTTAGTGACTCTTGGTTGATCCCCTCTTTGTACTATTGCAGTGTCACGAGCTATTGCTCTTTGCTTCAATCTCCTTTCCTCTGCTTTGTCTTTGTGGAAAGTGTTGATCACATCCATAACATTTGGCACCAACATATAAATACCTTCAAACATGTTTGAAAGACTCGGAACAAAATCCCATGAAACAAAATAAAACATGTCAATGATCAATAATTTATAAAAAATTGAATCATCCTTACAATAATGCATAGAGGAAATAAAAATAAGCATACTTACAATGTTATTTGCAATGTTGCTTGATATTTCTTCAGAAAATTTTGAAGATATTTCATCCGTGTCGACGATTGATAGACGATATCTAACCTTCTCACGTTTCTGAGCCTTCCTTGCAAGAACATAAATAGTGTTTGTTTTTGGGACCATACATATGTCTTTACTCTGCCCATCACATCATATGGCTCATTTAAGTCAATCATACCACAAATTAGATAGATGTGTATATCAGCCTTCATTTCAGTGTCTTCAAGATACCATGAGAAATTGGTTTTATCTATTTCCTCGGCGTTCTTCCAATCAGAAATAAGCTTTAATGAACCCGGTGCCTCACTTGCTTGACTTTTATTAGTGTGTGCAACAATATCCTTATTGCGTCCAACAATGTCCATAGTGCGCCCAACTGCAACTTTAGATTTGGGAGTTGTATCCATAGTGCGTCGAGCTGCAGCTGTAGATTTGGGAGCTGCTGCCGTAGATTTGGGAGTTGCTGCCCTAGGTGCAGAAACATTCACAGAAATATTTTTTGATGCCATTTTCTTTATATATATATATATATATATATATATATATATATATATATATATTAATTAGTGGAAAAATATTGCGGATAAAATAAGTTTAGTAAACAAAATTTATTTCTAAAACTAAATAGTTTGAAATTAAAGCAGTAAAATTAACTATAAAAATTTTCATTTAAAAACAAAATATTATAAATCATATGTATATATATCTATCTAATATGTTTTGAATAAATTTTATAAAAAATTTAAAAATGTGTTTAAATTGTATAAAATAATTAAAAAAAAATAAACTAGTATTTTCAAACTTCAGTTTTTGTTTAATATTTAAAAAAAAAAAAAAAGTTACTAACTATTTATAACAAATGTTATAATATTATATATATTTTTTATTTTTTTAATTGTATTGTTATATAGTTTTTTTTTAATTAATTTATTATATTTTTATATTAAAACAAATGTTTTTTTTTTAATTTATTATATTGTATTTTTTTTTAATTATATAATGTTTAAAAACAAAACATAAATGTTGTTTAATGATTTTTTTTTTCATATATATATATATATATATATATATATATATATATATATTTTTGTTATATTTTGAAAATTTTAACAATTATTATTTAACAATATTTTTATTATATTATATAATTTTTTTTTTTTTTTTTTTATTTTTATTTTTTTATTTTTTTATATATAACAATGTTTCTATAAACTTTTAATTGTTTTATTAAAACAAATTATTTAAAAAAAAAAAAAAAATTAAGAACAAAAAAAATAAAATTAAAAAAATCAAAATTATAAAATGTTTTGTTAAAATAAATTATTAAAAAAAAAAAAAAAATTAAAAAGTTTAAAAAACAAAATTAAAAAAAAAAAAAAATGTTAAAAAAAATTAAAAAAAAAACAATTTAGAAAACAAAATTAAAAAAAAAAAATTTAAAAAAATAAAAAGAAATTAAAAAAAAAAAATTTAAAAAATAGTGGTCGTTGGCCGCGGGCGGCCCGTCGGAGGGCCGATTCTCGGAATCGGCCCTCGGCTGGGGGGGCGCCGGGAGGCGGGCTGGGCCGCCCCCGTGGCGCCGCCCGGCCGGCCCCTGGCGCCCAACGGGCCCCCAGCGCCGCCCGAAATCGGCCCTCGGCCGGGGGGGCGCCAAGAGGCGGGCTGGGCCGCCCCCGTGGCGCCGCCCGGCCGGCCCCCAGTGCCCAACGGGCGGAGGCGCGCCCGTTGGGCGCCGGGGCCAGGCCGGGCGGTGCCACGGGGGCGACCCAGCCCGCCTCTCGGTGCCCCCCCGGCCGAGGGCCGATTCCCGGAATTGGCCCCCTGGCCGAGGGGGCGCCAGAGGTGGGTCTGGCCGCCCCGTGGCGCTGCCCGACGGGCCCCCGCGGCCTGGGGCCGGCGCCGTGGCAATCGGCCCCCGCCGGGGGCCGGGAGGTGGGGGCCGGGCCGCCCCCGTGGCGCCGCCCGCCCGTCCCCGCGCCCAACGGGGGCGCGGCCGCCCCGGGCCCCGCCACCAACGCCCGCCCAATAAAAATAATATTAATAATAAAAAAATTAATGTTATGTTAATAATTATTTTTTTTTGTTTATTAATAAAAAAAAATGTTAAAAATATTAAAATATAACAAATGAAAAAAAAAAAAAAATTTTTTTATTAAAACACAATAATTTTTAGTTTTTAAACATCATATAATTAAAAATATATATATATATATATTAAAAAAAAAAAACATTTGTTTTAATATAACAATATAATAAATTAAAAAAAAAAACTATATCACAATACAATTAAAAAAGATATATATATATATATATATATATAACAAAACAATAATGAAAAAAATTAAATATTTAAAATTAAAAAGAATAAAACAAAGATTTAAAATTAAAAAAATAAAATAAAATAGAATATAAAATAAAAAAATTCTAAAAAAAAAAAAAATAATAATGAAATCACAGATATATTTATGATTAAAAAAAAAAAACAAATAAAAAATGTTATAATACTACTTTTTTTTTTTATGTGCATGGTCGTTTTATGGATTTTTCTGTCTAAATGAACCTATAAGTCTTAAAAAAATAAAAAAATCTAAACATGCTCATTGAATTGGGGATTTTTAAAAAGATAAAGGTTGGTTTCCTTCTTGTTGGGCATACTCATGATCATATTGATCAAATGTTCAGTCGTTTTTCAGTAACATTGAGGAGGAAAGGTGATGGGAGCCTGCCATCATTAATTGAATGTATTAAGAAATCGTACATTCCAGAGCCTGTTTTTCATGTGTTGGAAGAAACTATTGATATGCGAAGGTTTATTTTTGGATCGCATGGTGAGGAGAAATGCATTGAACAACTTAACGACATTAGCTTCCAGCATCAATTTCGTATCAAAAAAATTGATGGGATAACACTTATATGGGGCAAGAAGTATTCAACTATTGAAGAATGGGGACCATCATCAAGTTTAGCATTTTTGAAGTTCATTCCAGAGCGTCCAATGTTTTCATCAAAGATATTGTTATTACAGTCAGTTTCCGAACTCCATAATGCACGAAGGCAGAAGAGAGACATAAATTATTTTGAATGTCTAGAGGAAATTAAAAGATGTATTAGAGATACATATGAATACTTCGATGTTGCTGATTTAGTTTGGTGGGAGTCTTTTTTCAGTAATCAAAGTGATATGATTTCAAGATCAGTAAATGAGGATACGCTTTTGAAGACTCCTTTTTTTTGCCACAAAATATGCCAAATGAACATGAACATCTGGAAACACAGAATGTTGAACAACAACAGCCTCAAGCTATTATTAATTTCCCACAGGTAGAGGAAAGAGAAATCTATATTGGTTCTAGAAGATCACGTGCAAAACGTGAAGCCATGGAAGACCTTTACAGGGGTTCTGTGCAAGATCTTAAGGAGGGTTGCATGATAGCAGTGTTAGCAGATGAAGATCCACTTGGCTATCCATTCTGGATTGCCAAGGTTATAAAGGTCATTAATGAAAATGAAGAGATTACAGCTGTTGATGTACATTGGTATGCCACAAGTACCCACCCTTTCAATGGTGTGTACAATCCAGAGATGGTAGCAGAAAAAAGAATTGGCAGAAAGCGAAAAAGAAAGGGCACAAATATAAATCGTCGCCGCACAGATGTCTTAAAATTGGAGGATGTTGAATTACTTGTGTATGACTTCAATTTGACAAAAAGAGGAACTCTTCAGTTGCAGACCATAAATATTTTGAATAAATTGCTACCAGAACAATTACTGTTGAAATGGGACTCTGCAGAATGTAGACGTAGATCTACAAGACTTTTGAACTCTGAAATGGTGGGCATGCATGTTGACTCAGATGGAGCACTAGTTGATGAAAGAGAAGAATATGGATCATCTTCATCTGCATCGAGCCATTCATCTGAAGATGTAGATTATGATGGTGTGCCAGAACCTATGGATGATTTTGAATAACTATCTAAGACACTTTTATGTAATTGATGTTTGCATGGTAACTTGAAATAAATTTTTTGACTTCCATCTCATTTTTCATGAAGTTCTGAGACATTTCTATGTTTGTTGGATTATACGTTTTAATTATGAAGAATTCATTTCTTTAGAATATCGACAATGTAACAATGAATTACAAAAATAATTTATGTTATATTCAAAGTACCAATGTTGATATTTTAATTATAAGTAAAATAGAAAATAGAAACTAATGTTGAATTTTTAGATTATGCAGTGATATTACCATGATATTATGTATTGCTACCATTTGGTATAAGATACTTTTAAAAGTTTTAATAATTATATGTGTCATTGAAACAGAACACTTTGTTTTGATGCTTGATTTTTAGGTTTTGGTTGAAATTATATTTAAATTTGTCTTATGCTAAGATTTGAAAAAAGATAAGTTTTTATTCTTTAAAATTAAAATTACTCTTACTTGTTTCTGTTCAATGATAATTTTTTCATTTACTTGTTCTTTTTTTAAATTGTTAAGTCTTATAATTTCTCCATAATTTCATTGTTCAAGTATGTTGAACACTTAAGATTGAAAAACTTTAGATTTACAACTTGTCATTAAGGTTTTTATGCGCTACCAAATTTTATCTTTAAGGTTATGGTTGAAAATAATTACAAATTTGGGGTTGTTTAAAGTCAAGATATATTATGTTTAACAACATGGATGAAAATTGTTCAAAATTATAAGCCCTCCAGACATGTATTTGTTTATCTTTAACATCATCTATCAAAAATGTTAGGAATTTATGATTTTAAAAAATGTCCTAATATGTTGTCTTTAATTCCATTGTCACAAGTGTCAAAATTATGACACAAATTTTTTTTTTTTTAATTCCAGCATCAACTGGTTTTGTTTTGAAGGTGTTTTTTCAATCTTTTTTCAACAAACAATTTTGTTTTTAGCATAATTTTAGAAAATGTTGAAATTTGACCTTAAAAAAAAACAAGTGCGTTCTGGAAGACACACTTTTTTTTGGGGGGTGTTTTTTCAATCCTTTTTTCAACAAACAATTTTGTTTTTAGCATAATTTTAGAAAATGTTGAAATTTGACCTTCAAAAAAAAACAAGTGCGTTCTGGAAGACACTTTTTTTTTTGAACATGTTTTTACCTTCTTTGACACTCCTGATTTGCAGGTGACTGAAAACACTAACTTGGCTTCCTCTTACTCCTTGAAACATGATAATTTCACCTTTGAAAACCTTAGGATGTTCACACAGTAGCAGTACCTCCAAAAACTTCCTTTGTCCCTACCTTGGAGCTCAAATCATATTTTGTTTGGTAGGTGGTTGAAAACCTTGAATTTAACTTTCTTCTTGATATTATCTACACCTTTTCCCTTTGAGCCAATGAAACCTTTATCTCGAAAAGTTTGGCATGATTACACACAACAACACCTTTACAATCCTTCCTTTGCTATCATCATGGAGTTCAACTCATCACTTCATCTTCTCTGGCCATTTTCCCAAAACACTAGGCATCTGTAGTGCTTTAAGATAATCATCAATGTTGTCTTATAAATGCTCTATAGCGCTTTCAAGTTCATTCATTTCTATCCAGTTCACCTCACCTTTTTCCCTTTTTCATCAATATTTTCTGAAATTCTTTTCTTCATGTTTGGTTTTTGGTGTACCTCCTCCATGGTCATTTCTTCATTTGATCCCTGCTTGGCACACTGCTAGATTATCAAGCTCAAAAACCATAGTTATTCTCAATACCAATTATTTCATGTATTCCTTGCTTCAAGATGTCTTCATTCAGGAGCAGACCTCCTACCTCATCAACTCTTTGCTGATAGACTTTTTAACATTCCTGTAGAAGTGTCAAAGTTTACATTTACCTCTTGTAGACCATGAATTTGATAAGGTAGTATTATTTGGAAACTTTTAGATCTTTTCTTGAATAACCATGTCTCAACATTTCAATACCTTTGAAACAAATTCTAACAAAGAAAAACAGTGTCTGAAACATGAATGATGACCTTGGAACATATGAAACCCTAATTGACCTAGTGGGGGGTTCTTTGACCTGACCTTGACTGAAAATTGGCTTTGGAGGCTTCAAGTGAAAGTATTTTTCAAAGTGCTGTATTAAAGATCCAAAATCCAATGTACTTGATTTTTCTAAAGAGCCTACAGAGATATTTTTGAGACGATCAATGCTCGATGAACCTGGGGAACATGGGAAAGTGTAGGCTATAGGAAACCCTAGATGGAAAATGGAGTTATGGGCAAGGGAAAAGCAGAGCCAATGAAGTTATAGGCAGGGAAGGAGAATGAGGATGATAGGTATAAGATTAGGAAGAGTTTGTAGGGGTGACAGGGTGACCATGGAATGGCAAGCTAGTGAAAATAGTGAAAAATTTTCCATAAGGATAATGAAGGCAGTGAGATTTCTGAAACTCACATTTTTCAAGGAAGGTTATTTTTAGAATTCTAGAGCCAATATTTCATAATATACAGATAATGAAAAATATTGATGACTAACAGTGGCTCCACTTGGGTAGGAAAGCTCCTTTTCAGGAGGTGTTCAGATATCTAGAACCAATATTTAGTAATCTATAGATAATGAAAAATACTAATGACTAACAATGGGTCCACTTGGGAAGGGAAGCTCCTTTTCAGGAGGTGTTAATATATCTGAGTTTTGAATATTAGTACCTTACTTGTGCTTGGAAGATCCCTCTTTCTTCACTTGTTAATGGTCTTTTGAAGCTGTGATCTCAAATCTGAAAGAAAACATGATTGCTTCAACCTCAATTCTACCTACCCATCATAATTTTCCTAACATTTTTTCTTCACTTGGGTGCATTTGGATTGGAAAGCCCTTGACATTATTTTCTTTTGAAAGCATTAAACTATCTACTTCTACCCTTATGTCATCCAAGAGTTCAGATTAGGCTCATGAACTCTTTTATTCTCTGCCTAGACTACTTATCTCTCAAGGTTAAGCTGTTTGACGGATTTTCATTCTCTAACTGCTAACATGAAATTTAAAACATGATCAAACCATGTTTAAGAAATCTGAGTTGTCATGGGCTATGACATTTTTGAAAAGTTGCACATATGCTTTATTTTTGCACAAGTGAAAACTAGAAACTTGAGGGTTGTGATTCAGAATTGGTTATGCATCCCTCTCATTTCTCTTTGGTTGAGATTTAAGCTTTGGAAACCAACATATTTTCCTAATCTAATCTACTGACAAGCCAAGTTTTCATGGTTTGGCAAATC
The DNA here is from genome assembly GCA_034641835.2 of Pinus albicaulis. Classification (NCBI taxonomy): domain Eukaryota; kingdom Viridiplantae; phylum Streptophyta; class Pinopsida; order Pinales; family Pinaceae; genus Pinus; species Pinus albicaulis. The sequence continues at coordinate 130,816 of JAXQQM020082467.1, forward strand.
TTCTTTCACTAACCTATCAACAAAAATTTAAAACATGTTCAATCATGATTAGGCTAGATGACTAAACAAGAATTTATTTTCTCAAAGGTAGTGGAATTTAGGCTTGCACACTTTCAACAATACTCTTTTTTGGTATGGGGTTGTACCTCTTCTTTTTTCCTACCCTCTTTTTCTTCTTCTTTTTGTGTTTTGTGTTTTTTTTTAGATCAACATTCTAAAACTAAAAACTAGAAAGATGCTCATAGTGCTGATCTTATTTTCATACCTATCTATCCTAATCTAACTTACATATGATATATATTCATTTGGTGAACTCACTTTTCCAATATAACCAATCAAGTAGATGATTCGATGAGTGATCTTTGTTCAGCTCTTTGAGGGTGCTGAAGAAATAAAAAGGCCACTCCTACCTCACTTTTTTTTTAACAGTAGTGCTTAAAATTTCCCTTAAACCTTGCATCATATTGCTCATGATATATTTTACTCCCTCTTCAAATGTGTCTAAGAAAATAGCAAAGGGTTCTTGAAATAATACCTGGCTCTGAGGATTTGAATAACCAGTTGTATCGAGGACCATTCCTTGTTCCAACTTGTTAAGCTTGGGATTATTTTGAGAAAGAATCTCTTCCCCTTCCTCATGATCATCTTCACTGGCAACCTCATCATATATTACAATGTTTTCCTCTAGAAAACTTGATATGCTCTGATTTAGTGGGCTGAATTTTATCTAAAGACCATCATTAAGAGCATTTTCTAGCAATAGGTCTTCCTGAGAAGGTAGTGCAACAACTTTCCTGTGATTATCAATTTCCAAGCCTTCATCTGCAATTTGAAATTCAATGGAACTTGGTGACTGCAAATCTAGAGCCGAGGATAATTCTATGTCAGAAATTATTTCCTCAATCATTTCAGGAAAAGGGTTCTTATTGACAACTTGCTCAAGAAGTTCATTATCTTCCCCAACCTCAACATCAGAATTGAAATACTGTTGATTTCTAATCACATGAAAGTTATCTCTGATGGACTGAAATGAAGTATAACAAAGAGTCAAAGATCCTTCACTTACTTCCAAATTTTCTATACTTTCCTCATCAGTGTCATAGCTGATATGTATTGGCTAATTATTGTTTTCAAGTTGATGAAACTGAACTTCCTCCCACAAACCAACTGTTGATTTCTCTACAAGATTAGCTTCTATTTGGAGAAAATAATCATCATCATATTGATCAAACTTTGGACAATCATCAATATAAGTAATGTCACCAATCATACATATTGGATTATTAGATTGTTTTTCTTCAAATTGATCTACAAATCCATTTTCTGATCTATGGTAGTTGGGATTAGCAGGAAAATAAATGGAAATTTTTTATTCACATGAAGGTTTATAGGCTGGCTGCATGTTTAGAATCTGATTTATTTCCTCTTTAGTTAAAAGAGGAGGCATTTTTCTCTTTCTTTGCATAGAAACACGATATTTCTCTTTTTCTTGTGAAGGCTGATTCTGAGGTTGAATGTCTTATTGAACCTTGCTTAGAAGAGATGGTGGATCATCACTTGTCCCTTCAGAGAGATCCTGTGGATCTTCCTTTGTTTCTTGATTGATTTCATTCTCAACCAACTCCTCTTGGTTGTCATGACAGTTAACCTGAGTATGAAATGCATTCATTTCTTCTAATAGACTTTCAAGATGCAAATTTCCAAAATATTCATCAATTTTTAAAAGGTATTATATGAGATATTGAGATTGATCACAAAAATTTTCAGCTAATGATAAATATGAACAATTTTCTTTATAATTTTCATAAAATACCTTGTGGAAATCCATCTAGGCCTTCATACCATTCCCTTGCCTTACCTTCTAATGTCCCCATGAACATTTTCATGAGGTAGTCCTCATGCCATTCAAATTTTAACCTCCATGTATGTATATGAAATTTGATGAGATGTAACAAGGGGTCATCAAACTTTTTATATTGAAACATAGGCAGGTTTGAAACCCAATTTATTTGAGGCATTTTGTGTGGGAATCCAGGGATGTGATCTCTGTTCATTGGAGCATATCTCTGTTGTATCCTTGGACCCATATTTGTCAATAAAAAAAGGTTTAGTGCATCTTTTCAACCAATCTAGAGTCCTCTACTAGTGGAGTCTTTAGGTCTATTAAGAGTTTTGGAGTCGCTAGGTGGAAGATTTCAACTTTTTTGTCCACCATCAACAAGAGAGGCTGAAAGTTTGTAAGATTTCTTGAGAAGCAGACCTATCTGAAAGATGACTAAATTCATACATTATGTGGTTGGGATTTACATTGTTATGACTAATGGATACATACCCAGGAGATTCTATGAGAAATAGTGGCGGTCAACAGGGCTATTGAAGACCAGTGGAGTCACCAGGTGGATGATACTAACTATTTTAAATATTTACTTGTTGTCCACCATCAACAACTAAATACCAATCTAAGGATGTTTTTTGGTTTTCTTAGTTTTAAGGAGCACTTAGGAAGCTACTGACTCATATCCCCAGTGGATTCACCATTATGTTAGGTGGTGAGTCAACTGGATACTATTGACATGGGTTTTCTTAGGTCTTTAAGGAATATGTAAGTTGTTACTCACTCAGTTCCCCAGCAGAGTCGCCATTATGTTAGGTCCCCATAATTTGTCAGATTGAAAATACCAAATGTACAAGGGTAACATCAAACCAATATTTGAAGTCCTAGGACCTAGCCTTCCTAGACTCAGAGAGGGCTCTCTCTATATTTGTGTAAAAGATGTGAGCTTGATTGATTTTTGGGTTTTGATTTTAGGCTAGTTATAAGGATAAGATTTGCTTGTTTGTTTTGTTTGGTTGGGTTGCTTGTCAAGTAGAACAAGTAGAGTAGTAGAGGTTTAGACCATTAGGATATGGAGTCTGCAAAAGGTCTGGAAAATTACAACAATACATCAAGGGTGTTTCGGAGGGAAAGTTTAACAAAGCCAAATGGATCTTCAAAGCTTATGTGAGTGAAGTGAACATTAAATTGTGAACAAAGTAGGTGCAAAGGGAATTTAAGAATCCTTTAACATGTACTTATAACAATAAAAGTCTTTAAGAACACTATGCATAAATAAATAATCAAAGACAGGGCATACCATAAGCTTCTTTGACCAAACCTTAGCAAGTAAACATTAAGACTATTAGTGACCTATAAATATAGGATTCATAATTTGACTTGAATGATGGTAATATTGTAAATATGTACATACTTTACCTTCTGCAAGTTGTATTCCCATATTTAAAAAAAAAAAAAAAGGGTAAAAAGTCCTAAAAGAAAGATCAAAGGACTTCGAAAAAATAATATACCCCAAAAGAAAAAAGATGAATAAAACATGAAAGTGTGCAAGTCTAAATGCCACTACTTTTACCTTTTGCAGTTGATTATGGCAGAGTGTCAATAAATTCCATAATCCATGATGAATTAATTAGTTTAATCTTGACTTGTCATGTTTCAATTTCACTTGTTGTAGATAGAGAAGAAAGAATTTTTATACAATTTAATCATGACAATTCAATAGCTAGGTAGAGAATAAGTGAATCCAACAGTTTAATCTGGATTCCTGGATGAAATAAGTGTAGAATTAGATAGTTTTATTTCTTTCAGAAAGAACAAAATTTGTAAAGGTTACTAGCTCAAATGCACCTAATCAAAATGGAAGAAAAAATGTTAGCAGTTAAAATTGGGTAGGTAGAAGAAGGTGAGAAGCATCATTGTAAATATTATTCACCAGGGATGAAAATAAATTGCTTCCCTTCCCCATAGCCATTTATCATTCTAAAATATCAGTCAGAAAGGATCAATGCATTTCCTTGACTTTTGTTGGGACCAGACCCAAGGCTCTAGGGCTGATTAGTTGAAAATGTTAAATGTCTATATTAATCCCACAAATGACATCATTTTCCATTCATGCATTCATTTACCAGGAAAAATCATAAGTAAAAACCTCTTTTTTACTTAATGATGCTCTAATCCTCATTTGATTAATTTCCTACATCTCATGAAAGCATAAAACCCTCAAAATGACTTTTTATCCTAAGTTGAAGTGATGAAGTTATGATAATAAAGCTTTGCTTTAAAAATTCACTTTTCTTAGTTATATTTATGTATTTTGAGTTTCCACTATCCCCTTTGTCATATTAATTTTAACTTATTTATTAATTCCCTAGAAAATAACCATCTCCTATTAATATAATCCCTTTTCATTAAATAGCCCCAAAACCCCATTATTTTGAACCTTAGCCAAAGTTTATTATCCCCACATGTTTTAATAAAACCCACAAATAAACCCCCTTTGGCTAAAAATAACTTTATTTAAATATCATGCCCCCTATGGTTTTTAAGCCTATTCGGTTTAATTAACTATATAGTAAAAATACGACGAAAATATTTAGACATATTTTATATGTGTTCAAAACAAAAAAATGTAATTCCCAAAGTTTAATTTAAGCTAAACTTCACTAAACCTATGCCCTTGTTTATATATTCCCTTTCCCAATTTCCCTTAACCTAAGGTTAAATTCTTAACTTATCATTTTTTCCTGATGCATACCCCTTTACCAAAGATCTAAACTTGGTTAAACCATTATAAACCTCCCCATTTTATATATAAAATCGCTTTATATATTAGAAATACCTTTTTTTATCCCATATCCGCAGCACCATCGAATTCAATTTTAACCGTCCGATCATCTTTACAATCATAATCCAACGGTTTGCATCAAACGCAATCACCTTACTTCATATCCCATCCTTCCCTGTCGCGTTAAGTATTAGCCGTCCGATCTTCAAACATCCCTTTAATCTAACAGTCTAAATCGAACTCAATAACATATGCCCCCCGCCCCCACCATTTTCCATCGCATTAGTTTTTGACCATAGATCTCCACTTACCAGATCAACGATTCACATTAAAGAGCTTGGTCCCACTGCACATACCCCGCAGCTCTGAATTAAATCTCCACCATTCGCATCATGGAGTCAGATCCAACAATGCAGATCCAATATCACACAGCCAAAGTGATCATCCAAAGTTTTCAAAATGTTGCGCGATAAAACTATTTTCATATACCGCCCGATGCTACGTGTCTTCTTTTCATTCGATCACGTGCCAAAAGTGAAATACAGCTTACCACTCCAATGCAACACAAAAACCACTAGTTCTAAAATAAAACCACTCCCGCCATTAATCCTGCAATAAATCTGATTTAACGTGAATAGACTTAAGGTTTCCCCTTGGTTTTTTCACTGTTTTTCATATAATTTGCGCATTTTTCCTTTGAAACCCACTAATACCATTGAAGAGCTTTTCGACGCCATTTCTAAGCCTTTTGTACTAGTTTGTCTTCCCAACGCTATTTTTTCTGGAATTCGTCCCCAGAAAATCTATCTGTGTCTTCTACCAAGCTAAAGAAATTGAATTAAAGACTGTTACAAAACTACAACCCTAGCAACCGCAAATATACCTGTCAAAGGTATTTTTCATTAATCCTACCTGCACAATTTTCTATTTTCATAGAAAATTAAACCAATTGGAAAGACATTAATGAAATAAGCTGAAAGTATCCATCTGAGAAATACCCTAAACCTTCAAAATATAGGGGAAACCCTGTCAAAATTTCTCTAGAATCTGATGTTTCAGTTTTAAAGGATTTTTAGCCATTCTAAGACAATTTCACTGCTGAATTTGATCTGAAGTACCTTCTGAACATAATAAACCCTTTCTGTCATCCTAAACCCTGTCCAGAATCTGATTTTTGCCTAAAAAACCTCTCAATTGTCTCTTATTTCGCAAAAAGAACTGAGAAAACTGTGTAATCTTGCTCTGTTCATTCAAAATGACTAAGAAGCAAGTCACCCCAAAGTCTGGAGGTCCTAAATCTCAGAGAAATACCTCTAACAAGTTTCCATAGCCTGAACCTTCCAAAATCAATAAGCCTACTCCTGCTCTCACTACAGAAACAACTGAAGTATTCAGACTAGTTCAACCACCCATAACCACTGAAGAAAGTATCTCATTGATTGATGTGGATTATAGAATATTTGATACCTCAGTAGAATTCAACTTGCAATGAGTTTGTAATTGGTGTTTTTAAAAGTTTGTGGAGAAGGTTAAAGATGATGTACCCATTTGGGATTCCAAGTTGCCAAGGTATATAGTCCCTATCACTTATCAGGCTCCAGATTTCATCAGATTATGTTAGTTGCATTATCTTCCAGATCAGAGGTGTATGGTTAATAAAGATAGGGAATTCTTGTTTTATATCAATGATGATTCCATTAATGCCATGCTGCAAATGAGCCATGACCCCAGAGCAGTTTCTCTGTAAATTGAGGATTTGACCCAGCTCTATTTGGATTTAGATTTTCCTACCAGATTCAATACCTTTTAGACCTTTTGGCCAACTCATGTTGATATCACCAAATTAAATCCACCCTATGATACCTTTGATTTACCTGAGGGTACAAGAAATATTATCTCTATGCTATCATTTATTTTGGGATATGATAATGATGAATTTACTGATGTTTCCATTTCAGGTTTCCTATCTACATTCTCTCCTAGCCAGCTGCCATCAATAATCTTCAATTTTGCTAAGCTCATTGCATAAAACATGCACTATCAATTGACAAAATTACCAAAGGAGGGGGTATTTAGATATACATCATATCTATTACATCTTTTCTTATACTATCACGCAAAAAAATTCCCTATTGATTTACAGAAAGTGGATGTAAAAGGGAAATTACTTTCAGTAGTGTTCTGGACATCTCTTTTAAGAAAAGATAGCAGTGAATACACATATACAAATTTCAATGATTTTTTCATAATACCAGCTATGAACTTGTTGAATAAGGTAGAAACTCAAAGAATAAATGAAGAAACCAAAAGGATTTTACAGTTGTCTGAGAACTGTAAAGTAGGGGATTGGTATTTATACAAGAATCATACAGAGATAAGAGTGTATGGTGCACTCTTGGCTCCATACAAATTACCAAAATTTGTTACTACTAGAATATTTGCCTTGGAATACTTAAGACAGATATTAAACGTAGATGCAATAAATTTCATGGCTTCCAAGAAGAAGACCCAATTCAAACTCAAGAATCAGATTGGTCCATTTATAGTTAACAATAGTGAAGCTATGAAAGAGATAAATATCAAATTAAAAGAGTACAAGTTCCAAGAAAACTTCATGTGGAAATATGGACTCCAGCAATAATCTGGAAGCAATACATAAATGTTATATTAAAAAATATTCAACAAAAAAATGAGTGCCAACATTCTACAGAAAACTGTGATGAATCTGCAAACAGAAATGAAACTGGACAAACCATCTCTTCATGCCAAAGAATTGAGAATCAGAGCTTTAGAGGATTTGGTAATTGAAGCTGGAGCAAATCCAGCTAATGTTGAAATTTAAAAGGCTTTGATAAAATAGAAAAATGAAGATATTGTTGCCCTAAGAAGGCAACTCAAATTACCTCAGAGTGAACATCCCCAAGAAAAAGAGATCCTTTAGCAAAATATAGAGAATGATGAATTAAGTGAGCTGGTTTTAAAGATGACTGCTAAACTTAAAGAAATGGAAAACCAGATTGAAGCTTTAATGAAGGAAAATGAATCTTTGAAAAAGGCTAAGGAAGTCATTCCCACAGTCATTCCATTAGTGACTACTACTGTACCATCCACCTTAGTAGAACATCTAGCACCTAAAGAAAAATTGACAACTACAGTGTCAATTTCATCAAAATATCTTTCTACTGCTGCATCTTCTAACACACAGGTACAAACAGGGACAGAAACTAGAGCCACATATTTAGTAAAAGCCCTGGAGGAAATGAATTTGAAGAATGATGAGATTAAAAATTTGAAAAAGGAAAATCAAAACTTGGAATCTACCTATAAAGATGTTGTGATAACTTCCAAGGGTCATAAGTAAAGAGTCAAATATTTAGAAGAAAGGGTGATGATCCTCCAAAAGGAAGTGAATCTCATTGATCAAGTTGCCTACATTAAAAATTATTTATGGACCAATATCATTGAAGGCATTCACTCACAATGTCCTTCTATTCAGATCATTTATGAGCAGAAAGAGTTGCTACATGTTGCAATTGTAGAAATTGATCAAACAAAGAAAGAACTTGAAAATAAGCCACCACAAGCAGTCCAACTCATAGAATTTTTTAACAACAAGAACTGGGAAGAATTAGAAGAGCTAAAAACTGCTGACAAAACAGAGGCCATCTTGCAAATCAGAAAATTCCTCACCAAAATAAACATTATGAATAATCTGGAAGAAAAGTGTGATACTATGAACATATCAATTTCTAAATTCAAGACCAAATATGACCTGCTGCAAAAATCAGGACTTCCAAATATCCATGGATTTAATGAGAAATTAATGGTGCAAAAGGACTATGACCAGAAAATCAGAGCTTATGCTAAAGAGCAAGTGAATAAACCTTTAACACAAGGATCTCCAAGTGGTAAAGTAGTTTTGTAATATTTAGAGAATATTTTTTTTTCTGTAGAATGAAGTCAAGCATATATTCATTGTAAAACCAAACTTTTCAAAGTATACTGAAGCAGATGAAAGTTATAGAAAGCTGAAGAATATGAATATTCCTACTGCTAAGCAGTGGCAAGAATTCACAAATCTGATGTGAATTTGGAAAACCAGTGCAGAAAAGTACACATGAAAGCAAAACTTTACTGTTACCTCAAGATGAAAAATCAGTGGTTAAAAAGTATCAGTGGTTAAAGAGTATCAATGGTCAAAGCGTATCATTGAAAACAAAAGTTACTGCTGATTGTTTTTAATTTACAACAGTAAACAGTGAAGAAATAGAGTAAAAGAGTATAAGAGCAGAACGTGAAAGAGGAGAAGTATACTACAAGTCATCTTCCACAATATATTGTCACAAGTGCCAACAATACTTCCATCAAGACAAACAATCAGTTTGATTAGATAAATTGTTCTATTTTTCTTGTAAAAAATGACAGCTTTCCCATCTGTTTTGCAGCTATCCCTCTTCTTAGTTAATAATTCCTATTTTCTCTTAAGATATTCTCTCAAACTTTTGAGATATTTTGTAAACAATTTACTTGTATAAATAATTCATTCTTCAAATTATTTTGGTGTGGAATAAAATTATCAAGACTACTATAGACTTTTTTGTTGAAAACATTGGAATTTTATGCGAGTTAAGTTGAAGCAGCAGGCTGGAAACTGAAGCAAATAGACATCATAACTAATGATCCTCGTGCTGATTATATGAGTATTGTATCTTCCTGTTTTCATTGTTTATTTCTTTAAGTTTCATTCATACATCTTGTGTTATTTTCCATCTTAGATGAATAAATAGGAAAGGTATTACAAAATCAGTGTAAAAAGCTCTATGTTCTTACTAGTTTTCATGTTTATGTTTTCTGTTGATTTCCAGACTTTAGAATTCTTAATTTCTCTTTAGTCTTGATTGACCTCAATTTACCTCTTCCTTTTATGTGATCTAAGGATTCTTAACTGCCCTTAGTCCAGATCATACCACTTCATCAAAATTTCCTTTTCAAACCCTCTGAAGATCATCTATCTTGCCCTTAGTATATGCGTTCTTTTGACCTTAGTTTTCTAGTCTTGTTTGCTATAAATTTGACCCCATTGCCCAATGGTTAGGTAGATCTTTCTATGGTTTCCCTTGTAGTCCTTTATTCCTACCAACATTCAAAAAATCAAGCCAAATTGTTCACTCATAGCTAGCATAAAATCCATTACAAAACAAAGCTAAATCTTCAGGAGAGATCCCTCTCTAGAACTCAGGAAGGCTAGATCCTAAATTCTAAAAGAGGTTCTTGGTTACCCCTGGTTTTCTTTAACTATAAACCAAAATCCCATGACCTAAGAATTACTAGGGTGATAATATACTGGCGAATCCGATAGGGAAACTAACCTTTTCTTCAGAAATATTTTACAGGTTTAGATCTGATCTATGATGGTGGACAGTGATCAGACACAAAATGGTTAAAATCATCCACTTGGCGACTCCACACCATTTTCACAATCAAGACTCCACTGGAGGAATGAACATGGAAGAACAATATGGAAAGATCAGGCTTTCAACTTGGATCTTAATCCAAGACATTATGTTTTTTCTCGTTAAGAAAGTTTTTCAATATTTATTGTATTTTATATAAGGATATAACTTGGTTGTACAGAAAAAATGGCCTTTCATTATGGCTAATTTTCAAGAAAATCCAAGAATAAAATGAATATATGCTCCTATGAGCAGAGATCACATACTTGGATTTCCACACAAACTACCAAAGGTAAATTGGGGTACAAATCTGCCCATATTTCAAGATGAGAATATTGATGATCCTTTGTTACATCTCATTAAATTTCATATACACTCATCGACATTGAAGGGTGATTGGCATGAGGATTGCCTCATGAAAATATTCATGGCAACCTTAGAAGGAAAAGCAAGGGAATGGTATGAAGCTCTCAAACCTGCTAGTTTATTTTCTTTAAAGGATTTTCACAAGGTATTTTATGAGCATTACAAAGAAAATTTTCCATATTTATCATTAGCTGAAAATTGTTGTGATCAAGCTGAAGATCTCATACATTAACTTAAAAATATTGATGAATATTTTGAAAATTGGCATCCTGAAGATTTATTATAAGAAGTCCAAAACTTTCATTCTCAACTTAAATATCATAATAATCAAGAGGAGTTAAAAAAATATGAAATAGATCAGGAGATGAATCAAGATCCACAAAGCCCCTCTGTATTAACAAATGATGTTTCATTTAATGTTTTGAATGGAGTTAAAGAAAGTATTCAACCTCATGATCAATTTTTAGATAAGAGAAAAAACAATTGTCCTTTCAATCTAAGAATTCAGATATTCCCACCCCCACTCACCGAAGAAGAAATCAATTTGCTTCTAAACATGCAACCATCCTCAAAATATTTACATAATGAAGAAATTGTTTCTAATTCTTCTAATGTTAATGAATGTACTAAAGTTTTTATCGATGAAGAGACAGAAGAACAAGTTGATGCTCATGTTATTCTACCTTCCCAAAAAGGCCCATTGCTTGATAGCACTCCTATTGAGCAAAATAATGACTTTCAAATAGAATGCAATCAATCTAATCAAGGTATATTAGGATTGTTGGAAGAGAAATCTTCTGATCCAATGTTCATAATTGATGACATTCCTTCTTCTGAAGATTTTCCTAAATATGATTAGTATGATGATAATTATGTTCTCCCAGTTCAAGATAATTTCACAGAACAATCACTAGCTATTTTGAGGGATGAGATATTAGAATTTCAGCTTGATGAGGATTTTCTAAGAGCTATTTTTCTTATTTTTAAATTAAGAAAATATTCTCATCAACTTAAAAAATGTGTTCTTGAGATAATTTCTGAAAATTATGAAAATGAAATTAAACTTTTGCATTCTCAAATTCAGTCATACAATTTCTGAAATCCTAAAGAATTCTTTGAAAATCTTCCTTCTCCAAAGCAAGAAGAAATTGTAATACCTTTTGAATTGCATATTGAAGATGATTATTCTTCCAAACACAAGACTGAAGAAATATTTTCTTGGTCTAATATTTATAATTCAACTGAACAATTAGTCATTGAAGGCCTAGAAGTAAATAACATACATCATGCTTTTATTTATCCTATATCAGATTATATGGAGAATATTTTTAGCCCAAATATGAAAACATATTTTCTCTATAAGGATCAAATAAATCAAAAGTGGCCTTTACACATCATATCATTTATTATAAAGGCACATGATCATAATATACTTCCAATTTTGATCACAAGCAATCAAGTTATCCATTTATTTTTACAGCTATTTGATTGGCTTCATTGGAATTTTTGTATTACCTGATTCAATAATATTTTTAGTAGATTAGAATAGGTAGATGAGTGCCAATAAGCTAAGAATTTTGAGCATTTTTTTTATTTTTTAATTTTCAGCTAGTTTTTCATTAATATTTAAAGCCAACGATGAGGTCCTAAAGATGTTTAAGATCTATAAGTTGGTTTGAAAATTGTTGTGTGTTGTTTTAGTTTCAGATCAGATTTCAGTTTGCAGAAGACAGAAGACACTTACTAAGATCATCAAAGGTCAAATATGAAGGCTACTGATCTCAAAGTTCTTGACATTTCACCAGGAAATTCCATCCCTAAGTGAAGCCAATGTTAGCAACCTATAAATATAGGATTCATAATTTTGACTTAACTGATGATAGTCTTGTAAATATGTACATAGTTTTCTCTCTGCAAGTTGTATTCCCATATTTTGTAAAAAATAAAAAAATAAAAAAAAATCAAAAAAGAGGGTAAAAAGTCCTAAAAGAAAGATCAAAGGACTTAGAAAAAATAATATACCCCAAAAGAAAAAAGATGAATAAAGCATGAAAGTGTGCAAGTCTAAATGCCACTACTTTACTTTTTTCAGTTGATTATGGCAGAGTGTCAATAAATGCCATAGTCCATGATGAGTTGAACAATTTAATCTTGACTTATCATGTTTCAATTTACTTGTTTTAGATAGAGAATAAAGAATTGTCATACAGTTTAATCATGACAATTCAGTAGTTAGGTATAGAATAAAAGAATCCAACAGTTTAATCTGGATTCTTGGATGAAATAAGGTAGAATTCGATAGTTTTTACTGCTTTCAAAAGAATAAAATGTTGTAAGGTTGCTAGCTCAAATGCACCTGATCGAAATAGAAGAAAAAATGTTAGAAGATATGACTAGGTAGGTAGAAGAATACAGGAAATCCATTGTAAATATCTTTCACCAGGCTATAAATAACTAATTTCCATTCCCCATAGCAATTTGATATTCTAGACTATCAGTCAAAGAGGCTCAAGGCATTTCCTTGACTTCTGTTGGGACCGGACCCAAGGCTCAATGACTGACTAGTTGAAAAGTGTTAAGTTTCTATATTAATCCCAGAAATTTTCATCATTTAACCCTTCATGCACTCATCACCATTTGATCTCATAAGTGAGAACTCTTTTCTTACTTAAATGTTACATAAAGGCCCATCTAATTAACTTCCTCCATTTTACAAACCATAAAACCCTAAAAAAAACATGATATACTAAGTAAAAGTGAATGAGCTATGAAAATGAAGCTTTACTCTAATTTTCACTTTCCTTAGTTTTATTTATGAATTTTTGAGTATTCATTGTCCCTTTTCATATTAACCCTTAACCTATTTTATTAACTCCCTATCAAATATCCTAGTCCTACTAATATAACTTCTTTTTATTTAATATCCCAAAAAACCCTACTATTATAAGCTTTTTATTTCAACGATATTAATCACATGTTGAAATAACATCCCTAAATTATCCCTTTGACATAAAACAACCCTAATAAAATACTCCTGATCCCCTATAGTTTTGGACCTCCAAATAATCTAAAACTATATAATAAAATAAAATAAGAAAATAAGTTTTCATACATATTTTATATGTTTGGAATAAAAAAACATTTTCCCAATTATCCTTTGTAAATACTTTCACCATTCTTCCCACACAAGCTTTACCTAAGGTTAACGCTTTAACCTCACCCCTTTCCCCCGGTATATATCCCCTTACCACAAATTAAACCTTGGTTAGTCATTTAAACCCACCCCATTCTATGTATAAACCCCTTTTATACATAAAAATACATCAAATAACTATGCACCCTCACCTCACTAATCTGACAGTCCAAATCTAATGCGATAAACCTTCCCTTGCCCCACCACTCCTCATCGCATTAAAAATAAACCGTTGATCATCCCTATTGAATCAACGACTGACATTAAACCCTGGTCCCACCTTTCTCGTGTCCTGTAGCTTCCTGATGCATCCCAACTGTTTGCATCGTGCGATCAAATCTGACAGTGTATATTCAATATCGCATAACAAAAGTGATCGGGCAAAGTTTGTAAAAAATAATGCGATAAAAGTTGTTTTTGAATACTGCCCAATGCGAGTGTCAATTTTTGATACAATTGCGTTCGAAAAGGTTAAAACCATTTACCATAAAAATCCAACACGAAAACAACCAGTGGTTTTTCGCAATCAAAAAACCAAATCTGCCTCCCGCCTTTAACAAACTTGTAATTAATGCTGAATATGATGATTTTTTAAGGTTAAAATTTAAGATATCATTATTATATCAGCTTGTTGCATTCCCTACTAATTTAACTCCCGCCCCAACTATTTTAAAAGAATCGTCTAGCCTATGTTGACCAATTTATAAGCCCCGAAGCCGAAATTTACCACCGTCAAAGATCCAGTTGAAATTGAAGATACCTTGTCGACATAACAAAGCACATTGTTTCGGCTCCAACCAATCAACAGAAGTCCAAATTTGACCACAGAAGCTTCAGAAACCCTGTCAAAGCATCAAATTCCTACAAATTAAGGAAGCTTGAATTCATCTGTAAACCCCTTTAAAGCCAAAATCCTCATTTTGCAGTCTCTTTTTGAAAACAAATTTTGAACACAAATTGATTAAAAGACTTCTTTTCCATATTTGTACCATTCAGGAAACCCTGTTTTCTATCTTAGCCTATTTTTCATCTCTCATAAGCCTAATTTGAGAAAATAAAACTCAAAAGAGATTATCCTTAGCCATATTTGATCAATTATCCCTCTGTTGGAGTAAAAAACTCCTGCAAACAGCCTAATCTTGCAATAGTTACCCAAAATGCCTAAACAATAGAGTTAAACCTCCATAGACAGATCCCATTCCACAGGAATTTCAAAAAAAATCCTTCAATCACCTCCCTACAGACCTGGATTTCATTAAAAAATTGTTTGATTTTTGCAGGTTATCATCAGAATATGGATTTGGGTCGACAATTTCAATACTAGTTGACAAAATTGTTTGCTCCAAATTCCCAGATTTTAACTCAATATCTTCATTCAACAAACAGTTTGTATACAAAAATCAAGTCAGAGAGAGATCAGAATGATGAATTTTTCACAGTGAATTGGAAAAGTGAAATCAGAATTCACAATGACAGTAAAAACATAACAGTCAAAGAGTATCAGTGGTTAAAGTGTATCAGGTAAAAGTCAAAGTGAAAGTTAAAACAAAATTATAGAGCAGTCAAAGGTAAACAGTAAAAGTAAATACAGAGACAGTAAATTGGTAAAAAGAGATGAAAATAATTTCACCAACAATGAAGTTTATCCAAAGTGAAAGTAAAATAGTTAAAAGAACAAAAAGGGTGAAAAGATGAAAACATAACAAGAAGGAACATTTTTGCAGAGATTTTATGTTTTAGTCATTGTTTTACAGAAACTATTGTGATCAATCCGAGATGAATTTTTCAAAACTGAAGGAGGTTTATGTTCTTAATATGTCCAACTACAAAAGTGTCTCTCACTTTTCTAACAGCCACTATGGATTGGGAAATATTAAACAATATTGGAAAGCACTTTTTGCAGAAAAATCTTGTTAAGTCATTATTTTGCAGAGAAGATGGTGGCCAATCTGAAACACATCTTAAGAAACTGAAGGAGGTTTTTGTTACTAAGAGACCCATATAAAAAAAAATTATCTCATTTTTTTCACATTTATTTCAGAATGAGAGATACGTGCAGATCTTTACAGCCTATTTTTTAGACTCTCTAAAACTCTGTTTTACACATCTTGTTGCAGAGCCTATTGTGCACATCTGAAGAGGAATTTTAGGAAATTGAAAGAGGTTTATCTCACCAACATATTCATCCACAATATTTGCTTTCATTTTTTACATATATATTTCGGATTAAGACATACAAAGATATCATTGGACCCCAAGTTTGCACAATTGTTGGAGCAGAATGCAAAAAGAAAGGAAGCAGTTAGTGACTTGGATGCCTCATCATCAACTAAGAGTTGGATAAAATTTGAATTCTCCTCTTTATCATCACCTATCCATAAAAAATAGTGCCAAATAGATGCATTAGTTTTGAGTGTCCTTTAATTAAGTTATATTTATGTAAAACAGTTGGAGAAATTTGTGAACCAATATTGATATTTTTTCAAGATATTCTAGTTTAGAATTTGTATAAATACTTCACTCCTTGAAGTATTTTAGGTGGAATAAAATTTGTCAAGAATACTATAGACATTTTTGCTGAATACATTGGAGTTTGTGTGAGTCTATTTGTAAAGCAGTAGACTGGAACTAAGTCAAACAGACATCATAACTCAGGATTCTTGTATTGATAAGATAAGTCAAGTATTTTCCTATTTTCACTGTTTATATTTCCAAGTTCCATACATACATTTACATGTTTTCTGTCTTAAATGATTAACTAGGAAATCTTAAACATGATTAGTGTCAAAAGCTCCCTGTTTTTTACTAGTTATTCAGTGATATGTTTTCTGTTGATATCCGGATTAAGAATCCTTAACTGCTCTTAGTCCCTTTTGATCTCTTCTTTCATCTTCTTTTCTGTAACTTCCTTCATTTCCCTTTTGTTCAAATCCTACCATTCCATCAAAAAATCCTATTTCTAAACCCTTTGAAGGTCATATACCCTGCCCTTAGTACATTTTCTCTTTTGACCTTATTTCCCAGCTCTGCTTGCCAAGAATTTGACTCCATAGCCCAATGGTCTGGTAGATTCCTTTGTGGTTTACCTTGAAGTACCTTTATTCCCACCAAAATTTCAAAAAAAACCAATTGTCCAATCATACCTAGCCTAAAATCTTATAACAAAATCAAGCTAAATCTTGAGGAGAGATCCCTCTCTGAAATTTAGGAAAGCTAGATCCTAGATTTCAAAAGAGGTTCTTGGTTACCTCTAGTAAGTTACAAAGTTTTAAATATTTCTGATAGAAAATTTACTAGAGTGATAACAAAGACAACAATCCAGCAAACCCTAGAGAGAAATAAACTTGTAAAGTCTCTATTGATTTCACCTTCAAGAAAAGAAAACATTTAAGATAACATATAGTAATGATCAAAGAGGAAGGAACTCCTAAATTCCTTAATCAAACTACATATAACTTCAAAGCAACCATTCAAGATGGAAAAAAGGGCAGGGAAAACCATAAACCTCTTCAATCAAACCCTAATTAGCAATAATTTGAAGAAAAGACCTCAAAAACAATGTTTAAGTGATTCCAAAGGGCAGGGCTAACCATAAACTACTTTGGCACGGAATCCATTAAGTCATTGTTTAGATAAACAATCTAAGTAGGATTAGAGAGAAACTAAGAATTCTCTAAATTGACCTAGCAGAGGAAAACATGAAAGCAAGAGAAGAAAACAGACTTAAGGTGCTTTTGAAAACATATCTTATGCTAAAATTTCTATTCTATTGCAAGAGAAAGATGACACAATATGTAAAACATAAGATAACAAGAAAAAAATGAGAAATGCATCATCATCATCCATGTTCATGAATCCTGCAAAGTTCTTGTCTCATTGATATTCAGTTCAAAGCCTTCACAATGCTCCAAAGCCAAAAACTCCTCACAACTCAAAGTCTATGAGGTTTTTCTCCAAAATCAACCAACATGTACAATGAGGCCTCAATGCAGTATTTAACTAGCAAGAAGGTCCAAAACCCTAAATAGGGTTTTAAAATATCATTAACTACTCATAAATACCAAATTTTTCCTATGAGACCATGCAAGGCACAAGGCACAAATATCCTAATTCATTAAATGCAAAAATAACTTCTCAACCAACTTTGGGAAAAAAAAATGACTTTGAGGCTCCTCGATAACTTCCAAAATATCTCCAAGTGTGTTTTGTTGACTTTTTTGCAAGGGTGCAACACTAAGGTTCAAGGGCGCAGCGCCAACACTAGAAAAAATTGCATGTTTTGTAACCAAGATTTGGAGGCCTTCCAGGTGTCCAAATGAGCTCCATGATAGCTCATTTGAAAACTTGTCTAGTCTACTTTCCAAAAATTCCTTTAGTTTTCTAATGGGACTTCATTTACCTATTAAAAAACGCAATCTCCCAAGACTACTCATGACACAATGCCAGCTCCGAAAATAGGGCAAAAATGTGATGTTTTGGGTGTTTTTGGCACTTTTGAAGGACCAGTTCTGCTCCAAATGAGCTGAAATTTTCTGTGATTGATGTACTTGGCAAGATAAACATGAAAATGTAAGCCATTCCTCGATTGGGTTCCCCAAAAGATGGCTCAGTGCCAGTGGCGCTGCATCTTTGACCCCTCAAAATAGTCAAAACACCAAAATTTACAAAAAGATGCCAAAATTTGATTTTGCCTTGTTAAATATGTTTGGGATGCTCGTAGGGAATGGATCAGCCAGCCTACCAGGCTTTTATTTTTCTTTTTCCTCATTGGTCCCACCATATTCTTCATAGACCTCACTATTATCAGCCTTGTTTATTTCTTCATGGCTCTTTTCCCACTACCATCATCACTCTTTGTCCGACTGTCATCATCCTCACTACTATGTGCTTCATAATTATTTGCCTCACTGCTATCTTGGCTTTTTGACCTATTTCCATCATCATTTTTCTCTCTGCCTTATTACTCCCAACATCATCACTGCTGATCTTTGCCTCATTTCTCTCTCTCTCATTGACATCTGACCTTCTCCTTCATTGCCACTGTCTCCTTCCTTTTGACATTTTGACCACTCTGCCTTTGAAACCCTAGGACTACAAATGAAACTGATATGGAAGAGGGTAATGGAATGGCATTCTGCGTGTGAAATGAGATGAATGAGTGAGGTTTTAAGTATGTTAGGTTGAATGAGAGGCTAAATAACTTGATGAAAATCCTTAAACTAATGTAAGCACCCTTGTCGATCACTAATTTTCTTTATATGAAAATGAAATGAGGTTCAAAAGTGATGTCAAGTTTAAGTCTTAGGGTAGCCTCCTAGGGATTTCTTGTCATTTAATCAAAAATCATCAAACTTGTTTGAAGATGGGGTTATAACATGTAATTATCCTTGAGAATTCTTAGAATACCATTGAGTAGAGGCATGGAAGAAATTAGAGGTCTTTTGAGTGATCATAGGGTGTAAGTAGCCCTCCTGTCCAAAGGCGCAGTGCTCAGTCTCAGAGCGCAATGCTCAAACCCAGGCGCGTAGTGCTCAACCTTTCTTCACTGGGCCCGTCAGGCAAGATCGCAGCGCCCAGTTCTAGGCGCGCATCGCCTGCTTAATTTTCATGGGAGGAAAAAGCTAGGGGTGCAGCGCTAATCCAAGGGCGTAGTGCAACAATTGTTTTTTCAATTTTTACTTGAGAACTCAAATTTTATTCTCTCCTTGAAACTTCTAATTCTCTTCAAGTGAACCATGATTGATATGAGGTGTGAAATGAGTTCTATATGTATGTGGCACCTGATTTACCTTTGCAAACCACTTTTTGATATTTTAAGCCTTTTTCTCTTTCACTGATTTCCTTTAACACTTTTTTCTCTACAAGTGCCTGAAAACACTAACTTGACTCTTCCTTTTGCTTCTTGAGGCATAACATATTCATTTTGACATCTTTGGAGTTAAATTAGACATGATGGCACCTTCAAAAAATTTTATGGCTTCCATTACAATATTCAACTCGTCTTTCTCACCTTGGCTGGTAGTTAGGAAATTTGTGTTCCTTTTGATCCTAGAGGCTTTGACATATTTATTTTAACACAACAGCAACCTCATAATTCTCTTTTTCTTCCACCATGGATTTTGAACATGTTTTTACCTTCTTTGACACTCCTGATTTGTAGGTGACTGAAAACACTGCCTTGGCTTCCTCTTACTCCTTGAAACATGATAATTTCACCTTTGACAACCTTAGGATGTTCACACAGTAGCAGTACCTCAAAAAACTTCCTTTGTCCCTACCTTGGAGCTCAAATCATCTTTTGTTTGGTAGGTGGTTGAAAACCTTTAATTTACCTTTCTTACTGATATTCTCTATACCTTTGCTCTTTGAGGCAATGACACCTTCATCTTGACAAATTTGGGATGATTACACACAACATCACCTTTACAATCATTCCTTTTCTGTCATCATGGAGTTCAACTCATCACTTCATCTTCTCTGGCCATTTTCCCAAAAAAATTATCACTAGGCATCTGGAGTGATTTAAGAAAATCATTAGTGTTGTCTTCTAAATGCTCTATAGCCCTTTCAAGTTCATTCATTTCTGTCCAGTTCACCTCACCTTTTTCCCTTTTTAATCAATATTTTCTGAAATACTTTTCTTCATGTTTGGTTTTTGGTGTACCTCCTCCATGGTCATGTATTCATTTGATCCTTTCTTGGCACATTGTTGGATTATCAAGCTAAAAAACCCTAGTTCTGTTGGAAATGTTGTCATTGATGGCAAAGGAGATGGAAAAGGAAGAACACCTGAGGCAGCAACAAGGCAAAGGAAATGGCAAAGGAAGAACACCTGAGGCAGCAACAAGACAAAGAGAGCAGCATAGCAGCAAGATGTAGAGAGGGTCAAGCAGCAGAGACAGGGTCATTTAAAGAAGCAGAGGCAGCAAAAGGAGAATTAAGGAGTAGCATCAGTCTAGGAGTAGATGAAACAAAGAGAGCATAAGACAAGTAGAGCATAGAAGAAACAAAGGCAACAGGAGTTAGATGAGGTGCTGCAAAGTAGTGAGGACAGTAGAAGAGGGCCATTTAATAGCTGAGGAATGAGACAGGGTGATGAGGAACAATTATTCAAGTGGGAAGATTGTGTACACAATCTAGTAGAAGCTAATTTGTGTTTTTTCACAATTATTCAAGTGGGAAGTATGTGAAGCACTGTTGGGGAGAATACATCAATTCATTCTGCAGAATGTAGCAAAGTTCGAAGTTGAGGAAAAGAACTATTGAATTGAAGGCATAGAAGATCGGAGCCTCATAGGATTTGCTACAAGTATAACAGGTGGAGTGGATTCTATAGATGCAACAGAGGAAGGAGCACAAAGAAACTAAGACAGTAGATATAGCAGAAAGGAAGAGACAAAGAAGTAACAGAGGCAGCAAAGGAGGCAGCACTCAGGCAAAGAAGGCAGCGCTGAAGCAAAGGAAGGCAAAAGAAGCACAGTGAAAGCAATAGAGGCAGCAAGAAGAATGTCAAAAAGTAACAGTCATAGAAGCATAGTGAAGAACCGTTATCAGAAGACAGAGACAGAGGCAGAGCGACAGAAGCAGAGACAGAGGCAGAGAGCAGTTATAAAATTCCGGGAATCGCACACTCCAGCGAGCATTTTACATATAATATAACATGAATCTTATTCCGAGAATCGCAGACTCCAGCTGGGCGTTACACATATAATACAGAACCATATTCCGGGAATCGCACACTCCAACCGGTGTTATACATTTAATATAACACAAATATTATTCCGGGAATCGCTTAACCCCAGCGGCAAAGTATATATATATATATATATATATATATATATATATATATATATATATATACATATACAAAACGTATTCCGGGAATCGCATAACCCATTGGCAAAGTATACATATATATCAGGTATATAAGTGGAGCGCTTTATTATAAGAACCAAGCTTTATACGGTGGGATCCCTCCCCAATCGCAATCGGAGAAAAGGTTCAATCGGCGGAGTTTTGTTATGTGCTCCGATTAAAGGCCGGACCCGATCGAGCTATATGCCACAGTTTATTGCTAATCGCATCCGAGTTCCCAATCGCATCGGAGAACATGTGAGTTGCGATTGCGATTGGAAGTCCGGACCCGATGGAGGTATGAATTATAATTCAAACATGTTTGAAGTCCTTTCCCAATCGCATCGGCAAAATACAATGAACAGTGGTCAATCGCAACACATATTAAAATACTTGCGATTGCGATTAAGAGTTCGGACCCGATGGGTGTATTAACGATGGTTTATATATATTTGAATTCCGGCTAATCGCATCGGAACTTTCCGATTGATCGCAAGTCCTTTGTAATATGCTCCGATCAAGTGGCGGACCCGATGGCGTTATAAGATGGAGTTAATCGGTTCAATCGCGTCCGATTGATCGCACGATGTTTGTAATATGCTGCGATTGAAGTGGCAGACCCGATCCTATTATATGCGGGAGTTAATATGTGCAAATCGCATCTGTGTTCTAATCGCAATCGAAGCAATAGCAATCAATCGCAATCGGAGGAGAATCAATGCATCAAAAAGCGTGTCAGGTGGGCCCGAAAGGGAATTTGTTAAGTTTTATCAAGATTATTCATTGATTATAGTAGAAGCGGCAGTTTCTTGTTAAAACCTTATATAAGGATGCCGAGAGTTGATTTAAGTTAAAAGGCACTGTTATATATATAAAAGGCGAATGTATTAAAGATGTGCTGCGTGGTCTGTGGGTTGTATGTATATGCCTCAGCTTAACGGGAGGGCGATTATTAATATACGACTGTGATATATGTCCGTGTTGGGAAAAATACTGAGAGGGGGGGGTGAATCAGTATTTACTGCATATTCAAAACTTTTTACTTTTTCATTCCTTAAAACCCATACGCTACTTTTCTGAAGCCAAGTAGTGTATACACGCGGATATCCTTCATAAAACTCGCGTATACACAGAGATCTAATTATGCCATTAGTTATTCACTTATATCATTCCATCATTCATTCATTAGATGTTCTATAAACAGTAAACATGTGCAGTAAGAACAGAATAAACCATCACACATAAGCATCACACATGAACACCAGGATTTTTAGGTGGAAACCCAAGTCGGGAGAAAACCACCGCTGCAGTTGCTCAGCCTTCAATATTTTATTATAGAGAAAACATCTTACAACATATGTGCTGGTACAGACTCTACCAGCACGCAGGCACCCACCTGCGCTCGTTTACCAGCCTCTCCTGGAAGGGAGCTCCAACCCCCTGACTCGTTTACCAGCCTCTCCTGGAAGGGAGCTACGACCCCCTGCTCTCGTTTACCAGCCTCACCTGGAAGGGAGCTACAACCCCCTGACTGAAGGCTACAACCCTCAGCACCACCTTGGACCACGTTTCATCAATTTTCACACTGGATCCAACAACTTCAATAGAACACAACTTGCAGGCCACATTTCATCATATTTTCAGACTAGACCCTTTTCATTCTTTCAAGCTCAACCATACAACCAAACTGATACAGGCAACTCAGAACAGTAGAATACAGATAGCAGCAACACAGCAGATTAGATCAGACATTTCTTACCACAGACTTCAGCAAACCCTAGTTTGCATACGCGCTTTTACTTCACTGATGTCGCGTATATACGCGCTTCCGTCCACACTAACAAGCGTATACCTCTGTATGTATTTTATTGCGCATACGCGCTTCCACTTCATTGAAGCCGCGTATATACGCGCTTCCTCTGCGGCGAAGTAGCGTATAGATCTTCAATCATTATAGAGCAGCATACTTCTTCAGATCAGATATTCAGTTCAGATTTACCCTTTTACTTCAGACAGATGTTCGTCTCATCACTCCATAAACAGATCTAGCAAATACAGATACATTTCAGATCTAGAAATCCCGCTTCATCATTTCTTCATAGGTGCATCATAGATTCAGATCTATCATCAAACCTTTACCCTTTCCATACAGATATACTTCACAGAGAAGTATTCATTCAAGCTCAGACATCTTGCACCCACACTCATGTTATGCACAATGAATTTGTTCTCCTTATATAGGTTTATCCTTTTTCAAAACCATGAGCCCCTTTTTCAATACCATGGGCCAAAACAATACCATGAGCCCAAAACTACCTGGACGGGTTCAATTAGGCAGATCATTACCCAATACCATGGGTCAATACCATGGTGGTTACCCTTGGTTTTGTACTTTTAGAGCGCTTTAGCCCATACGCGACTTGGAACGTTATTTTCCGTGTGCATACGCGACTTCCCCTAGACGGATCCGCGTATACCTAGAGACATACTCTTTTCATCAAGATTGAGCACATGCTGACTTCTTTTCTTCACTGCCTTCTGTACACACTGTAGATACATCATATTTAGCTCATCAAGAACATATTCTAGCAAGCACAACTTCATCAAGTAAGTTGTCATCATCTTTCATCATTTGGGCTGCCTTTCAAGGACAATTCTTAGCATCATATCACATCAGATTTACATCATTTACCAAGTCCATCAAGTCAAGAATAACTTCATCAGGTGGATTTCCATCAAGGACAACACATGCCAACAATCTCATGTCTTCAACTTCATTCAGTGGGTTGCCATCAAGGACAACACTCTGCATCATATTTCCAACAGTCTGTTCCGCTTGCGGAATGTTCCACATCAACAAGACACTAATAGCATAAAAGGGATTGGAGTTCCTCCAGATTTACAGTCAACAGATATAAAAGGAACAGTTACATGCATGCAACAGTTACACCACAGCAGAGGACAGAAAAGACAAAGACACAGTCAGAGAAAAGACAAGTGCGCAGCAAGCCAAGAGACAAAACGAGTGAGCTGGAGTTCTCATTCAAATTTGAATGTAAATGTTTTATTTTGTTGTGATGCATTGGAAATTCTCCCGAAGAGAGAAAATATCCCACTGTAATATTAAAATAAGCACCTACAGTTACATTTTTCTGAGTGAGCTGAAAAGAGATGAGAAGGCAGAAGGCAAAGAGACATGGCTGTCCATTTCAAATTCCCAGTGGAATACAAAAAGCCATGAAGCTATTTTTGTATAAAACAGGGTAATATCAAAGGGGAGAGAGGTTGACGAAAAAGGAGTGAGAGAAGAAGAGAGTATGCAGCAGAATTAAAGAGAGTTGAAGAAAATAAGCAAGCTGCAAGAAGAATGTGAATAAGGAGGAGCTGAGCAAAGAAGAAGAAGGGGCTAAGCAGAGATGATGCAGGTCTGATATAAGAGTTGATGAACAGCAGAGAAGAAGGTACAAAACAGAGCTGATATCCAAGGTAAATCAACAAGTGTTTTTCTTTTGAAAGAGTAAGGAAGTTGGAGCTTCCCTATCAAGTTGTAGCTTGATAGATGCCAGTTGTAGCTGACTGAGGTAGGAGCCTCCTGTAGGTTGGTGCCTGCAGAAAATAGATGGGAGTTGGTGCTTCCACATCAAGTTGTAGCTTGATAAAATGTCAGTTGTAGATGACTGAGGTTGGAGCCTCCTGTAGGTTGGTGTCTGCAGAAAATTGATGGGAGTTGGAGCTTCCTTGCAAGTTGTAGCTTGCAGAATTGAGGATAGAGCCTCCCGTAGGTTGGTGCCTGCAGAAAACAGTGGTGAGAGGGAGTTGGAGCTTGCCTTTGCATCACAACAATAATAAGATGTGGTTTTCTCCCTTTATGGGTTTCCACTTATATCTGGTGTCTCTGTGCATGATTTTTATGTGTTGATGTGGTTTATCTCATCTTATTAATACTTGCTGCTCTCATATTCAATCTGCTATTACATTAACAAATCTGTTTGATAGTAATACTTGTTGCTCACAGATTAAGATTGCTCACATATTAAGTTGACCATGAAATGAAGGTGTAAATAAGATTTAAAAGAAAAGTATTAAAAGTCCATGTATGTGTTAAACTGATTCACCCCCCCCCCTCTCAGTTTAACTAAGGGTTCAACAAGTTCTTCTCAAGACCAAGTGTTTCATGTCTTCCTTGCTGCAAGATGTCTTCATTCAGGAGCAGACCTCCTAACTCATCAACTCTCTGTTAATAGACTTTTTAACATTCCTGCAGAAGTGTCAAAGTTTACATTTACCTCTTGCAGACCTTGAATTTGATAAGGTAGTCTTCTTTGGAAACTTTTAGATATTTTCTTGAATAACCATGTCCCAGCATTTCAATACCTTTGAACCAGATTCTAACAAAGAAAAACAGTGTTTGAAACACCAATGATGACCTTGGAACATATGAAACCCTAATTGACCTAGTGGGGGGTTCTTTGACCTGACCTTGACTGAAAATTGGCTTTGGAGGCTTCAAGTGAAAACAGAGTATTTTTCAAAGTGTTCTATTGAAGATCCAAAATCCAATGTACTTGATTTATATAAAGAGCCTATAGATATATTTTTGAGACCATCAATGCTCGATGAACTTGGGGAACATGGGAAGGGGTAGGCTATAGGAAACCCTAGATGGAAAATGGAGTTATGGGAAAGGTAAAAAATAGAGCTAATGAAGTTATAGGTAGGGAAGGAGACTGAAGATAATAGGTATAAGCTTAGGAAGAGTGTGTAGGGGTGACAAGGTGACCATGGAATGACAAGCTGATGAAAATAGTGAAAATTTTTCCATAAGGATAATGAAGGCAGTGAGATTTTTGAAACTCGCAATTTTCAAGGAAGGTTGTTTTTACAAATCTAGAACCAATATTTAGTCATCTACAGATAATGAAAAATACTGATGACTAACAACCTCCTCAAAGGGAAGTAGGATTTTCTATTGATTTGGTACCAGGGGTAGCACCAACATCAAAGGAACCTTACAGGATGAGCACTTCAGGGTTAGTAGATTTGAAGTTGCAAGTGAAGGAAATTCTTGATAAGGGATATATTGGGCCCATTATATTGCCTTCAAGTGAACTTATATTGTTTGTGAAGGATGGTACTCTCAGGTTTTGCATTGATTACAGATAGGTGAAAAAGGCAACGATCAAGAACATGTACCCGTTGCCTATGATTAACGACTTGTTTTATCAGTTGAAGGGAGCAACAATGTTCTCAAATATTGATTTGAGATTAGGATAACTTCAGATACACATTAAAGAAGAGGACATCTACAAGACTTCTTTTAGGACTAGGTATGGCATTATGAGTTTTTTGTAGTTCCTTTTGGTTTGACTAATGCTCTAGATACTTTTATGATAATTTAGAAACAATGTTGATATTAATAAGAGAGCATCAGTTGTATGCCAATCTTAGTAAATGCAACTTCTTTTAGACAAAGGTACACTACTTGGGACACTTTATTTCCATGGAAGGCATAACAATAGATCCAGAAAAGATAAAAGCTATCATGGAATGGGAAACTCCTAGAAATGTGGATGAAGTTAGATCAGTCATGGGGTTGGAAGGTTACTATAGGAGTTTCATCATGAGCTTCTCACTTATTGCATATCCTATTACATTATTGTAAATAAAAGGTAAGAAGTTTGAATGGATAGAAGAATGTGTTATCAGTTTTGAACATTTGAAGCAGTTGTTGACAAATTGTCCTGTGTTAAATATTGCAGATCTGAATAAAGATTTCGTAGTGTGTACAAGTTTTTGTAAGAGAGGGCTTAGTGGAGTCCTTATGCAGGAGATTATAGGTGAACCATGTTGCAGCTATGAGTTCTTAAGGGATATATTTACAATATCGAATCTTACAAGAAGGAAAATAGAATGACAAGTATAGGGAGCGTATGCACAGGTTACAATAGGGTACGGGTGATCAGGATGTGGACTATCATCTTACGGTAGATGGTTTGGTGAGATTTAGGGACAGGATTTATGTGTTATATGATAGTGAGCTAAATAATCTTATCTTGAGAGAGTTTCATGTCAATCCATTTTCAGGTCACCCAGGATATCTGAAGATGTTGATAGCAGTGAAGAAGTTCTATTATTGGACAAATATGAAGAATTAAGTGGCATAGTTTGTGGCTATATGTTTGAATTGTCAATATGTGAAAGCATAGTGTAAGAATTCAGGTGGGTTTCTTCATCATATTTTGATTCCAGGATGGAAATGGGAGGTCATTTCCATGGACTTCATTACAGTTCTTCCGAGGACATTGAGGCAACATGATTCTATCATGGTTGTGGTAGACAGTTTGAGTAAGGTAGCTCACTTCATTCTAGTGAAGACTAATTATTTAACTAGTGAGGTAGCACGAGTCTTCATCAGGGAGATAATGAGGTTACATAGTGTTCTGAAAAATATTGTGTCAGACAAGGATGCTAAGTTCACTTCCAATTTTTTGAAGGAGTTTTGCTGGTTTGGGGACATATTTTTCCTTTAGTGCAACTTATGATCCACATACATATGGACAAACAAAGAGGGTCAATAGCATTTTGGAGGATATGTTGAGGATGTATGCCATGCACCAGTAGAGGATATGGAAGGAGTACCTTCCATTGGTTGAGTTTTCTTATAACAATGGTTATTAGGAGTCACTGAGGATGAATCTGTTTAAGGCACTGTATGGGTGGAGTTGTAATGATACCATCAACTGGAGTGATGCAGTGAACAAGGTTCTTATTGGACCAGATATGTTGGCAGAAATGGAACAAGAATGAAGGTTATAAATAAGAATCTAAAGGAAGCACGAGACAAGAAAAGATGTTATACAAACCAACACTGGGAATTTAATGAGTTTCAGGTTGGGGAGTATGTGCATTTTCACATCAAGCCCAAGAAGAACTCCTTGAGGATCAGATCATGTGCCAAGTTGGAACCACGATATTGTGGGCCTTTAGAGATCCTTAAGAGGATTGGACTAGTGGCTAACATACTTGCACTGCCTACAATAGTGAAAGTCTATGATGTTTTCCATGTTTCATTTCTTAAAATATATGTAAATGATGCTGATCATTTTATTGATTGGTCTATATTGCAAGTGGAACTGGAAGGAGAATTCCAGCAGAAAGATCAGTGCATATTGTAGCATAAACAACTCATGCTCAGGAACCAAGAAATGAAGAATGTTAAAGTGCAGTGGAAGCACTTTCATCCCGATGAAGCTACATGGGAGACGGTTGATTAGGTGCAAGCTATGTATCCTTCATTGTTTACTAGTGAAGGTAAATGAGTTTTGTTATTTGTGCATATTTATGTATGGTTTTTATTGTAACTACCACAATGAGTTGTGTTATAAAGCTTCAATAAGTGGTATGGCTATCATGATGTCATGTTTGTCATGATGGTTTTTATTTTGAGTAGGCTATTATTGTAAATAATACAACGATATTGGTTATAATTCTCCATACAAATTATGTTTTTGGTTATCAACGGGTTTGCTAGTTGTATGTGTCATAGAAAACCGAGGAAGGTATTCCCTTAAGGGGGATGGGTCTGTAACAACCTATTGTAGACCCTTTAAAAATAAATAGAAATTTACAAGCTTGATTTTAGCTTAGCCTATGTCTAAAACTTTAGGAAATAAAATTTTCTTTCCCTTTTCGCTTTGATTTCTTAGCGCTCATCGCAAATCCCATAACTTACAAGTGCATATGTTAAAACATAATAAATTTTTGCGAGATGCAATATTCACTACAACCTTTTTCAAGTCATATAAAATTCCTATTACAAATGTGTTAGTGTCAATTCTAAATGCAAGCATACGAAAAAAGCCCACTTTAGCTGTGCATAAAAAATAGCCCTAACATCAAAGATGGCTGTCAATTTTTTTTAGATCTGTAGTTAGTTGACCAAGATAAATGCTAGAAAATCCAGATCTATGCAGTAAAAGACATTAAATAGTAAATAAAAGCAAGAGTTTCTCCATGCATCCAATAGACAAGAAAATAATATTTTTAAATAATTTTGTATTTATGACACCTGGGAAGGGAACATAGAAAGGTGTTACCAGTCCCCCTCAATAGGATGGGTTCTTGTATGTCCTCAGCGCTTTAGATCTAATATCTCTCTCTCTTGATGGTGTAGAAAACCTAGACAAAAAATGGACCTCTAGGGGAGTTCACAAGCAAAAAGATAGAAAAATATGACAATGATGGAGGATCAAATTAGTTAGACGAAAAGTATAGATCCAAAGTGATATTTAGGCAACAAAAGGTAGTGAATGAATGCAAAAACCCTTCTTTTTATAACAAAATATTGAGTTAGTCTAGATATTGGTGCATAATTAAAATATTATTAACTAAATCTAGATCCAACTTTTATGGAATATTTTATTATATTTTTTGGAGGGAAAAATAATTTGAATTTGGTAAAATCCATTTATTTGTAAATAATAAATAAATAAATGATTTATTTATTATTTTAAGGATGTGGTTGAGTAATAATTAAATAAATAGTGATCTATTCAATTATTTATAAATGATTTAGTCAAATTTAACAAGGAATATTATTTAAATAATTATTCCTAGAAAATAATAAGATAAATAATGATTTATCTAATAATTTTCCTGTTTTGGGTTAAATATGACCAGCAATATTAATTAAACTGATTTTTAACTAATTATTCCTTGAGGAAAATCAAACAAGTAAGGATTTATTCAATTATTCCTCATGGCATTTCGTGTTTAGACCATAAACAACTTAATCAATTATGGATTACTAAGTTATTTTTCATAGTGAAAGAAATTTTACTTAGGGTAAAATTGGTCTTACATGATGTACTTTGGTCCATCTAATAGTAACAAGTTAGATGACCAAAAATTGGTGTAACAGATTTCCCCCCAGTGTGCGAGCGTTAGGAGCTAATCATATGACTGAAGTACGTTGTAAGAACTCAATCACCAGATATTGAAGGAGAAGTCAGAGAGAGAGAAATATAAGGTAGAACAAAGCGCTAGAGGACAAGACCCTTAGGAGGTGAGACTTACAGGTGTGACAAGTCTCTTTTATGAGTGAGTACATGTTCTACAAGAGGGGGGGAGGCATACCTATGCCCGCCGAGATAAAAAATTACAAAGAATAATGCATCCAGTAAACAATATGATAATGGATCCCACATACATACCGTGCCTGGGATAATAGCCAGGACTTATATAATAATATCTGAGTACATGAGATATAAGTACAAGAAAAGAGGCCCTGTAAAATGGGAGAGGGCTCTGAAAATATGAATGATACATGCAAACTAAAAGGTGTTGCAAGTGGCTGAGGCCGGAACCATAAAATCTATGGAGAAACCATCAAACCTATGGAGTTGCATCAAGGCTGTAATAGAGAAATCATCTGGGTATGTGGGGGGCTACCTGAAGGGCCACCCCCTCATGAGGTTTGAAACATCTCACACACACTCGGGAATCACCGATGCAATCTGCTACATCATTGAACCATCAAGTATACAGATCTCGATCATGCCGAAGGAGATGGAGCTGAGAAAAAATCAAGTCACAAGGCAATAAAGAGTCCCTTTGCCTGATCTGAGGCATCAAACGTGAAAGTTGGAACTAAGGTACACTGCCCTCTAGACCTATCTTCTGGAATGAATAAGCTGATGTCGATAGAAGGAGGTCCGCCATAGGTGAGGCAATAAAGGATCCTCAACTAAGGCATGAGATATAATAGTGGAGCGACTAACAAACTGACACCAGGGATGATGGTGGAATGGAAGGTACTGAGTAGTGGGCGGACGACTTCCCTTGTTATAGCATGAAGGGCATGGATGACTTGGCAGGAACTGACACAATATCAAAGGGGATAAGGGACAATATGACTGAAGGCCACAATGTGCGATATCAGAGAGGAACCGAGAGATAAGTATGGAGGAATATAGCAGGATACAAAGGGACTCAGAATAGACTCCATGGTTGCGATGATGACTCAACTTGGATGCTCCAAACAAGGGTGACTCGATGATGCTGCAACATAGAACAGGCCCGGTGGGGACCATAAAAACATGAGTACAAGATGGTTACTCATGACAAAAATCGACACAAGCATGTAAAAGTATGAATAAAAATTGATGCCCCAAGTTCAAGTGTTTCAAGTGGAGAAATTCGATTTTGAGGAGTGGTGAAGTGACCCTTCTTGGAAAAAATGTGTCCAAGTGAAGTATCAAATAATAAAAACTAAATGATACCCATTTGAGAGCTCGGTGAGAGCTTTGCAACAATGCTGATGGTCTATCATATTGAGCTATCATTTGGTCGTGGCTAGCGAAATAAAAATATGGGGTTTCTCTTTTAATAAGGCATTTCCCTCCAATTTGATTCATTTGCAAGTGTAGCTATTGTAAATGCAGAGAGGAGAAAAGGCCCTAAATCTTGTGATGATCGTACGAGATAAACCAACCGTTGGAATCGCAATCCATCATTTGCAGGTAAGAGGCCTAGCATTAATCTTTCAATTCAGTGGACTAAAGTTTCAAATTAGGCACCTAGAGCTCAGGAACAAATCAGGTTGCACTTTTTGAGGTCTGTTATGTGACCTGGGTAGCAAGTACTGGGCAAGAAACTGTTACATGTCCCAGGAAATTACCTGAAAAGTGTGACCTGTCAGAGAAAGGAGGTTTAAGTGCTATTTTTTGCTGAGAGATGGGATTTTTATGGTTGAGGGACATGGGTGCCCCCAAGTATGTTATGGTCATGCCAAATTTATTTAGAAAATGGAAATCTAAACACATTGTAATGATGTGGTGCGCCATTTGTTTTCGTTATGGTTATGCAGTTTGAGAAAGGGAATGGAGGATTACCAATATATTTTGGTACTACATATATGAAGAAAATGGACTAAGTGTCTCGGTTGGCATACATGGTGTCATTATCCCAAAGAGTGGATTTGGAGATAATGAACTGGTGCTCTCCTAGAAAACCCACAGGTTGGTCAACAACAATGTCTAGGGGACTAGGTTTCTGATGTAAGGGGAAGGAATGATAAGGGAGATCATCCCTAGAGTGATATGAAGTGAAATTGGACTCTAGAGGTTCTTCTAAATGGGGAATAATGATGGTACTAGAGTCGACACGACTAGATGCACTATGAGGGTTGTGGAGAATTTCTTCTCCTGGACTCTCAAATATGGGTGCCCCCTTACCAAAACATTGCGTGTCAATATAATGACCACAAGGTGTATGTGGATTGAATGTATGGTTTCTATGTAATTGGGGATAGATAAAGTCAGGGGTGGTGATTGCTTCCATAATGTCTTCATCGCAATAGAAGATGGGGTGACTTGTGGAAGAAATACCACCTAACGCAATGAAGCTACCTAACTCATCATCATGAGAAGAGAGGTTCACATGCACATCATCACAAGGGGTGAACAAAGGGTGATCGTTGAAGGGAGGTCAAGTGAAACAGAAGGTGAAGTATCAGAGGGAGCTTCCACTGTGGATATCATGGAAGATGACAAGTAGAGGATGGTGATCTAAGACTCCGTCATCTCGAC
The DNA here is from genome assembly GCA_034641835.2 of Pinus albicaulis. Taxonomy (NCBI): domain Eukaryota; kingdom Viridiplantae; phylum Streptophyta; class Pinopsida; order Pinales; family Pinaceae; genus Pinus; species Pinus albicaulis. Next base: position 163,889 of record JAXQQM020082467.1, read on the forward strand.
ATCAGGAGGGGGAATGTCAATGGGAGCAGAGGTATCCTAAGGTTGGCCCGAAGCATATTGCACGAGGACAGGAGAGGTGGACTGGTTATGTTTAGTATCGTACTCCCGAACTATCTCCAAAGAGGAGCGATAATGCATGAGGCGCGGACAACAGTGGGTATAATGGCCATGGAGATCACACAAAGCACAGGTCTGGATGGTGTGGATAGTCTTGGGGTTCTTGGTTGTATTCAAGGAAGGGATAGAGGTTTTTGGGACCATAGACTCAGGGAACACGACATTGACCATGGGTTTGATATTAGGCAATTCAGTACAATGATGGATGGCATGACTGATAACATCACAGAAAGCACACGGGGGGGGTTACACTTTGGAGGCTGAGGAGGAGATGGGTGGGGGAAACCTTGTCTTTAGGTGCCTTCTTGCAAGCTTTTCCCCTCTCTCCTGAAGTTGTCACAATAGGAGTGGGCTCTTGCTGAGGTGAGTGAGGCACAGAAGCAAGGGGAGGGGTCATGGGGACCAGATGAACTGGGGTCAAAGCAAGGTAAGGTTTGGGCTAACCAGGCACGATAGTGGCTGGGGGATCAATGTACCAGACTGGGATCCCCAGGGCCAGGTTAGTAAGGGATAAGGTAGCCATAAACAGTACTGAAAATACTCCAGGGGGGAGCTAGGTATGATATCTGACCAGAGGGGTAATGGCTAGGCGGGATAACTCCTAGATGGTTAAGGCCAGGAGGAACCATGCTAGGAGGGTAGAGAGGCTCATGGATACTAGCTCCATATGAGGGGCTTTGAGGGAGGGGTCCTGAAGGCTGATTCGAGGTGGTAGGAGCATATTGCAGAGGGCGGGGCTGCTGACTAGTCAAAGTGGGCTGCTTGAGGTCGAACTGGGACGATTGCATCATGCAAACGTTTGATGAGCTAAGACCAGAGATAGGATGAGAAATACTAGGGAAAGAACCAAGAAAAGAGGAGTCTTTGTAGACGTCGGGTGAGACACAGGTCAAAGTTTCGACTATTTGTTTATTGGCCACCGAAGAGATGATGAACTTAGGGGAGGTCTAAGACTTTGGTTCGTAATATGTCAACTAGTCGATGGTGATTATATTTCCATTATGAGGAAACAAAATCTTACGGTGAACCGTAGATGGGACAGCAGACATCGCATAAGTGTAGCTATGACCCAATAGAATTTTTTAATCTAAGGGGGAACTAATGACTTCTACGTCAACACAAATAGTCTTACTCGCAAGAGTAATAGGACAATTGCGGAATAGGCCTATGGGCTAGGAAGAGTGGCCATCCCATGCTCGGAGGGTGATAGTAGAAGGGGCCAAATTAGGAGATCCGATTTGCTTCTAAATCGAAGTAGACGTCACACAGGTGGATGCCCCCTCATCAATGATACAACGGGAGATGTTGGCATTCCAAATATTGATGGGGATTTGGAAGGAGACGGAAGCAGGAAGGGGAGGATGTTATAACCGATCAACATCGAAGACGATAAAATGATCATCTGAAGCATCTACATCGCCCATGGAAGTTAGTATAGCTTTTCGTTGTGAAGGGAACGACTCGAGGAGTTCCAGCATTGAGATGGAAATAGGGGATTGCACCAAATCATCTACTATACTATATGAATGGGAAGATTTAACAGAAGCAGTGTTTCACCGTAATGGTGAACCTTTGCCTTAGGCTAAGGGATCCGTAAAGGAACCTGAAGAAGGGGGCTCGAGGGAAAACATAGTGAGAGGCTTGTTGTACTGACGGGACCGAATCTAAAGGTTGAGGTCAATGGTAATGGGTTGGTCAAAGTTAATCATGATAATTTGGTAATTAGAGGTACCAGATGGAGGAGGTTGAGTGGCTGCTTGACCTTTAGGGGGTTGGGTAGCCATGAATCCTTGCTGGGGGAAAGGATTGGTAAACATAGTCGGCTGGATAGGTGAAACATTGGGAGCAACCGAAGGGGATGCCTAATGTCCTTGCATTGCTGCTTGAGCTTCCCACATCTGCCACATATGAGGTAAAAGAGGACAATCGTGGGTATAGTGACCATAGACATAGCAATAAGAAGAAGGTTTTTTTGTGCAAACAGGCTTGTCCTGCTTGGGCTCAGTGCCTTGTTGCTGGTTAGCAGTGTTAGGCATATTCCCTTGGGGATTGGGTTCTGGATTACCAGGGGTATCTTGGTTTTGGTTGCCCTTCCTCTTCTTTTTGGAAGTAGGAGGATTAGTGACATGAATGGATTGTATTAGTTATGTTGTGCTAAGTATCCAAACAGTAATAATAATGTGTGCATAAGGTTCTCCTTAATTTGCAGGTTAAACAAATAGTTTTGTCTTTGTTAAACAGATTTCTGTGTGAGGATTGATTAAGTATTTTAACTGTTTACCATTGTGCAACAATAAATAATAGAGAAATAAACTTCACAAAGCACATTACTCAGCAAATTGTTGAAGCAGTTCACCCCTCCTGGGCTACATCTACTGGTCTAGCTCCCAATGGCGTGTCTCTCATGTATTAATTTTCTTAAAATGTAAGTACAAGTGAAAATAGGCCTCAATAGTCAAAAATATCTGTAAAATCTACTTCAGAAGGTATGAATTAGCTAGAGATGACTATTCATTTACATAAAACATATAAAAAAATCCAAATACACTGCCTTCTCCATGATGGCCCCGATGGCTCCTTGATCTTCCTCGAAGCGAAAACTACTAAAGATGACCTTTGTTCGACCTAAACCCTATGCAAAACTGCTCAGAATATCGAAAATACCCAAAATTGACTATTTTTGCACCAAATTTTTTTTCAATAACGAGGGAGTTATAGAAGAAACAAGATTTTCCCAAAATCTCCCAAAATCCTCCTCCAAAACTGGAGGAACTCCAGTTAAAATTCCAAATTCAATGGAAAGGCAGAAATGGCAGAACTGCGTGCTAATTTGGCGGATAAATTTAATGTTAAGCTTAATGTAGGGTGGGGTGGTCACATGGTGACCGCTGCCCTAACCGTCAGAGAAAGCGCTAAACCACCAGAGTGCTACCTGTAGCATTTAATGTCAATTCTGTGTGGCCACATGCCTGCCTTAACCTCCAAATAAAACGGCTATGAAAACCGGCGGAGGCTTAAGGGCCTAATTCTCAGCCCTCGGTCTTCAATGATTGGGGCTAGCCCTTAACCTTTTCTGCCCCATGGAATTTTAAACAACAAATACAATTTTTGAACTACATATGTTAAGACTCATATGTATGGCACAATGGTCAGTTGTGTGGTTCGTTGTGAACAGGTGTAGGGTTTGAAACCCAGAATTTGCACCAAAAATTTTAATATGCCACAATTTCTCTTCGGCTTGGGCCACGTGGCGGCCTCTGGGCTTGCCATGTGGCATCCTCTGATTGGCCACCACAAAATGAAGTCAAACCATTAACAAATCACCAACTGCCACTTGTCAGATTCCTATTCATCCACATGGAATATTTTGAGGAATATTATTTTTTTAAATTTTTCCAAAATTAAAAAACTCAAACTTGGTCACACCTCCCCACTGGGAAGCTTTTGGACCCCAAAATCTCTCTGGACTATTGAACCTAAAGATGAGGAGACTGAATCTCCACTCTTCCAATCTTAATCCACTAAAATTTTCTTGATTTCATTAATTGGAGCTTCACATAAAACGAAAAATGTTTCCTTGAATCTGTTGACCAATTGTTGCTGACTTTGTTGACCAATTTTTGTTGACTTTGACCTTGTCATGCTGCACATTTTCGAAACTTGTAGAACAACAACTTAAATTTTCAGTAAACATATTGTTCCTACATTGTTCTATCTTCAAAGGAAACTGAAAATTATTTTCACCTTGCCACCTGTCCTTATGGCGATTTTTTGTTGAATAAGCCTTGTACTTGTGCCAATTCCAGACCAAGTTTCTTCACCATGGTACCTTGCCATTCTGAAACCAACAATGATCGTTGCTAAAATTTGTGACTTCTTTGCTTGGATGCTTTATCCTCTCTTGGATATTTGCACCTCCTTGCACTGACACTTTGTGTTTTGCACTGATCGACACCAAAGACGATTGCTGAAACTTCTTTTCATCTTCTTTCAAAGAAAAACTGCTTTTAGACTGAAACAACTCATTATTTACATCAACATATACATGAAAAGGATTATGTACAATTTCTCTTTTTTTAATCATCAACAAAGTCAAATTTTGACATGCATTGACAAGCCTTTTCATCTGCCCAACATTCACTAAAGAAGAGTATATCTTTTTGCGATTTGCTCTCACAATAAACTCCTTGCAATCCTCGAATAAATGGTACTTGTTCTCATGGCGATGGAAGATAGCTTTCCTATCATACAAGTAAGGACCGCCCAACACCACACCTGTAATATCAAGCAGAACAACATCTAATTCAACTGTGTCAATAAAATGTCATGTTATGGCAAAGCGCAACATGCACTTCTTTGAAACCTGTAAATTTGTATCCTTACAAATCCAACCAGGAGGATATGGTTTAGGATGTGGAATGGTTTCAAGATTCGTCTTCTTGACTAAGTCTTCAAAAATAAGGTTCGCTTGTGACCCACTGTCAAATAGTGTGTCAATATTTGTGTGTTTGGAAATGACCCTCACATGAAACAGTTCAATTCTCTTCTCTTCACTTGGAGCTTCTATGTGACAGTTAGAAATACTAGAACTGGGTTCATTTACTATCTCTTTCTCCTTCAAGTTCTTTAGTGCCATAGTTATAATTTTTGTTTCATATCCTGATTCTGACCCTAAGTCTTGTTCAACTATTGCAATTGTCTTTCCTTTCTCCTTGGCTTTATATTTGGTTTTAAAACTATTTGGTTTCAACTCCGGATGAAGTTTCCAACAATGGTCCTCATCATGGCTTGTTTTGGAACAGTGTTTGCAGAAAACGTTTCCCTTCTCTTTCCTAGAATTTGCATTTCTCTTTTTCTTCCATTTGCCTTTAAACTCACTTTCCTCATTCCCATCTAAAGTTTGTTTACCCCTTGCTTCTAAATGTGTGGCTTGAACACAACCTCATATAAGCTTGTAGGTTTAAACATAAGAATGGTATGTCTTAGGTAAGTATGCAAACCTCCTATATACTTGAGTAAAGTGTCTTGGCTATGCAAATAAATTCCTAGTAAAAGAGATCTTCTTCTAAATTCTTGAGTATAAACTTGAACATTTTGTCCTTTTAACTGTTTTAAATTTTTCCAATCCATGATGGCTTTCTACATGTGAGCTAATGAATAAAACTGTAGTTTAATTGTAGAAATGAAATCAAACCATGATAAGATAATCTTACCATATTTTTTGATCTCCTCCTTTATCTTGGCTTCCCACCAAACAAGAGTTGCACCTTCCATTCTCAATGAAGCTAGCTGAATTTTGGTTTCGTCATCATGAAAATTTTGAATTCTCAAATAGACCTCTAATTACCTGATCCAATTATCTAGATTTTCTGCATTAACTTCACCATCAAAATTTGGAAATTCAAACTTAACATCAAGTTTAAGAAAAGGACTTTTACCCGTGTTCTTGACTTTGTGAGAATAATTTACTGAAGATGATGTAGAGGCTGATGAATATGAAGATGTGGGTGATGATGGTGACTTTCCACTGTCTCCATTTCCTCCGTTACCCTTCTTGGATTTATCCTCATCATTATGGCCTCCTGACGATCCGTCTACTTCCTTTTCAAGTTTGGATCCTTCTCCTTCTAGTCTTTCATTCCTTTCTTGATAAAGGACTCTCACCATTTCTGTCAAAACAAGGAATGATTTTCTAAACACCCTTTCTTCCTCCTTGGGATCAACTTCTTCATGGATTTCTCCTTCCCCTGAAGACATGCTTATGGCTTCTTCTGCTTCTCTTTGAGGAAAAATTGAAGGTGGAGATACTAGCACTCTTGCCCTCCTTGGCTAAGGATTACTATAATTCCTTGCCAATTAACCTTCTCCTCTCTTAAGCTTCAGCCTAGTAAGCATCAAAAACCTTGCAAAAAATTAAACAAACCTTGCACAAGAACAATACAATGAGTAGAACTCTAGCTCCAATACCAACCTGATATGAATGGATTGTATTAGTTATGTTGTGCTAAGTATCCAAACATTAATAATAATGTGTGCATAAGTTTCTCCTTAATTTGCAGGTTAAACAAATAGTTCTGACTTTGTTAAACAGATTTCAGTGTGAGGATTGATTAAGTATTTTAACTATTTATCATTGTACAGAAATAAATAACAGAGAAAAAAACTTCATAAAGCACATTACTCGGCAAATTGTTGAAGTAGTTCACCCCTCCTGGGCTACATCTGTTGATCCAGCTCCCAATGGCATGTCAATTTGCTAAAAATGTAAGTAAAAGTGAAAATAAGCCTCAATAGGAAATTATATATGTAAACTTAGCTTCAGAAGGTATGAATTAGCCATAAATGACTATTCATTTACATAAAACAGATAAATAAAGCCCAATACACTGCCTTCTCCATGATGGCCCTGATGGATCCTTGATCTTCCTCGAAGCTAAAACTATTAAATATGACCTCTATTTGACCTGAAACCTATGCCAAACTTCTCAAAATCTTGAAAATACCCAAAATTGATTGTTTTTTCACCTAATTTTGTTCAATAATGAGGGAGTTATGGCAGAAACAAGATTTACCCATTGTCCCCCAAAATCCTCCTCCAAAACTGGAGGAACTCTAGTTAAAATTCCAAATTCGGCAGAAAGGCGGAAATGGTAGAAATGCGCGTGCATTTGGCAGAGAAATTTAATGTTAATTTTAATGTAGGGTGGGGTAGTCACATGGTGACCACCGCCTTGACCACTGGAGAAAACGCTAACCCACCGGAGTGCTAACTGTAACATTTAATGTCAATTCCGCATGGCCACATGCTCACCTTAACTGCCAAAGAAAATGGCTATGAAAACCGGTGGAGGCTTAAGGGCCTGGTTCTTAGCCCTTGGTCTTCAACAGTTGAGGCTAGCCCAACCTTTTCCGCCCCATGGAATTTTAAACAACAAATACAATTTTTGAACTACATATGTTAAGACTCATATGTATGGCACAACGGTTGACTGTGTGGTTTGGTACGGATAGGTCTAGGGTTCGAAACCCAGAAGTTGCACCAAAGTTTTAATATGCCACAATTCTCCTCAGTCTGGGCCACGTGGCAGCCTCCGGGCTTGCCACATGGCACCCTCTGATTAGCCACCACAAAACGAAGTCAAACCATTAACGAATCACCAACTACCACTTGTTGGATTCCTATTCGTCCACATGGAATATTCTAAGGAATATTCTTTTTAAAATTTTTCCAAAATTTAAAAATTCAAACTTGGTCAACTCATTTTTGGAGTTTACTGGTCTTTTCAAACCTTCATAACTTCTACATACGACCTCTGTTTTGTAAATTTTTCATGGCGCCGAAATTGCAGCGACAAGACCTTTCTGGTCGTTTAGATTGCAACCATTTTTTAGCACTTTCATTTTTTAGCATTTTTGAACTTAGACATGATCTCCTGATCAATTATTCATGCCCTGTTGTGCATACACTTGCCCCTAGGGGGTGGTGGTTGTTGTTGCAGGGGTTGAGAAGGAAATGGAGGCTGAGGTGCTAATGATAGAGGAGCTGGAGCACCAGGCTGTGGATACAGATAATAAGGAGGTTGGGTAACATTATGGTAAACAAGTTAGGAAAATGGAGGTATGCCATATCCTGGATACATTCTACTGGAAGGGGGAAAAGCACTGGAGGAGCTGGCCCCTCCCTGAGGGAAACCATAACCAGTGTAAGGATGAGTGTATGAAGGAGAAAGGGCTCCAACGATAGGATCGAAGGTACGAGATGCCCCCGGTGCATTGGCACCACCGGGTCTAGGGAGATCTGGTAAGAAGGTATAAACATAACCAGACTCTGCGTAGATCATGTCATATTTAAACGTGATCTAGAGGTTAACTTCTTTGGTATGAGGGAAATGAGATGCAACATATTTTCCAATAGCAGACAAAAGGGATCTGAGAAACCATTCCATGTAGACACAGTCTTCGAAGGTAGGGGCTTGACATAGGCTCTTGATTCTTCGCCATTCCTGGACATGATCAGATAGGTGTTATAGGATCATTTCTCACCTTGACATGATTTATGATTGCTTTATGGCTTTTGGGCACCCATTCCTACAGACTTGGAAAAATTCACTTAAAAACAGTGTAAAATCCCCCATACGCGACTATGCCCGTACTTTTCCACGTGTATACGCGAGTCCAGCTAAAATTTTCCGTGTATGCCATTAAAATGATTAAAAAATATATAAAAAATCCCTAATTTCGCGCTGGGTCGATGGTTACTCAGGTAGTTCAACCACCCCAGCCCGTGGCCAACTGTTTCCAACTGCTGAAACTACTTGGAGGGACTATAAAAAGCCCTCATGTGTATGGCCTAATGGAGAGAGAGAATTATTGATATTATACTCTCTTGGTATTCCCTATCCAAGTCTGATTCCCCGTGCCTCCTACACTTTCCCAGTTCATTGTTGGAAACCCTTGTTTCCTTGAGATACACATCCCTTTATATGTTATCTCGTATGCACCAGTTTGGAAGGAGTCTTAGCGAGGCAAGGGCTGGATGGATCCGGACGATGGTCTGCGAAGGCCTTGGAAGGATCAGGTGATCTCTCCACTTGATTACTTTTGTACGTGCTACTTATAATACAGAAGTATCATGCTGTTCCCGAAATAAACGTGTTAGTGTATGCTTTTATGTATGAGAATATTTGTTATACAAGCATTCATTATGATTTATTTAATGTTTTATATGAATCTCACTGGCATTTAGAGTAGATATATGCTGTACAACCTATCCTTTGTGCTGGTTTCTTCTTGTATTTCAGGTTAAGGAGGAAGGACGGTTGCTGGGGGTTTGGACCCCACGTGGATCTACTTCAAACGTAGGACCAACGGGTAACTCTCTCATTCTGCTCTATTTAGTTTTTCTGAACGTGCATGGTTGTGTGAGTCTCTGTTAAGTAGCATGCCCCTGCTCTGTGGAGGTTGTATCCCAACCAACCTCTAGGGTGTTAATTCCCCGAAACAATAGGCAGGTCACAGATGATTAAAAAAAAAAGGTCAAAAGTTCGGTACCAGTGTCATAACGAAGGGGAAGCTAGAAGTAAGGAAGAAAAGCCCGGGCAAGAGTTGAAAAAGTAGTATGAAAGGCGGAGGCCTGGTCAACATACCACTTAGAAGCTTCTCTAGTAAGCATACGTTGGAACAACCGAAGATGGATATAGTCAATGGTGATGGAGTTAGAAGAACACCACATGTGGAAAGATCTAACATGGTTTGTAAGATTTTCTCCAACAAGACCTTCAAACTTAGGGATGTCAGAAGGGAGCTTGGTTGGCATAACAGGCCAGCCAGGATCATGGTGTATGGGGTCATTGATCAACTAGTTTAAATCAGGAAGACTGAGACCTACCATATAAAGGATCAAGGGAGAATTTAGGATAGTTCCTATTGCAGTCCCACTAGTAGTATTCCCAGTATTAGAGTTGGGGCTACCACCAACATTAGGTCCTGAACCAGACATGGTGAAGGTGACAGGGGGAGAACCGGGGATAGAATTAGAAGGGGAACCCAATGAACTAGAAGTGGATTTAGAATGGGGACTCGATGGAGGACTAAATCGAATCCTACGCGGAGGAGTAAGTCTTCTTAACGGAAACTGAGGATGAAGGCAAAGAAGTGTCTGGGATAAACGCCTTGGGGGCACAATGATGGAAGAGAAAAGATGGATCAAAAAAGGAAGAGAGACCAACAAAGGAAAGGAGGGGAAGGAGGAGATGATTACAATGTCAAAACAAGGGCAAAGAGGTGTGGTATCAAATGATTACAATGTTATTGTCTTGGCCTAGCGGTGTAAACTAGGCACTCTTCACTTAGGTTGTGTGTGTTAAGTGTGTTAATTTTAATTTTTAAATCCAGAAGTGTGTAGAAAAAAAGAAAAAATGTGTTGTATAACTATAAATAAATCTGCAAATAACATAAAGTAAACTGAATATGACAGAAAATAAACAGCTAAAGATGCATTAATCTAAACCCAAGGAGGTGGTATTTCCAACAACTATTCTATGGATGGGAAGATCTAATCAAAACATAAAAAAATGGCCAATGGATCTAAATTCAGGAGGGACATGGATCTAAAGGTCAGATCTGCTGGAAATAGGTGCACAAAACAACAAAAAACTAGAGGGAAAAGTGCTACAATTGAGGAAGCAAAAGGCTACAACCTGAAGGAAAACGGAGGGGACCTTGGAGAAGGACCAAAAAAAACTAAAAAGAGGTTTTTTGGATGGATGAATAACCAAAATGAAATAGATCTGAAGGTACAGGATCAGATATAAAAGAAGGCTGAACACACTGAAATCTTAGACGACCTACTTCAGCTCAACTCCTCCTAGAAATGTGGAAGCGTATTGAATCCCTAGGGGGCTAGGTTCCTACTTCGACAAGTAAAATAGAGCTACAAGTCCAAAATGGGTGGAAATAGAGGTCAAAAAACCCTGAACAGTAGCCCAGACAAACCCAGAAAAATCACAAAAAAATTCCCGCAAAAAGTACAGATCACATTTTCTGACCTGTTTTCTGTTAAGGTCGTAGTTTTTTGGCAATTTTATGCACCCTCAAGGTTGAGGTCGCAGGTTTTGGCCCAAAAAGTGCAACCTGCATTTCTGACACTCTCAAGAGTAGGTTTCAGAAAAAAGTGTCATCTCAGCTGCGGCTGATGCCTATTACCTGCACAATAGGCTCGAAAACATACAGAGGTTAGAATTTTTACTGTTTAGGGTTTTAAAGGTTAAAAACAACAACAAGAAAATAAAAACAATAAGCTGAAGAAAAAACCTAGGGTTTGAAGCAGCTGGTAATGCAGAGATTTGAAAAATGACAATGGTCGTAATTATAAACCCTTGTGGAGTTTCCAGTTTTTAGTGTGAATTCTAATCGCAAGCATACGAAAAAATCCCACTTTAGCTATGCATAACAAACAACCCTAACCTCAAAGATGGCTGCCAATTTCTTTAGATATGTAGTTATTTGACCAATACAAATGCTACAAAATCTATATCTATGCAGTAAAAGACATTAAACAGTAAATAAAAGAAAGAGTTGCTCCATGCATCCAATAGACAAGACAAGAATATTTTTAAAGAATTTTGTAGTTATGACACCTGGGAAGGGAACATAGAAAGGTGTTACTAGTCCCCCTCAATGGGATGGGTTCTTGTATGTCCTCAACGCTTCAGATCTAATATCTCTTTCTCTTGATGGTGTATAAAACCTAGACAAAAAATGGAACTCTAGGGGAGTTCACAAGAAAAAAGATAGAAAAATATGACAATGATGGAGGATCAAAGTCAGACAAAAAATATAGATCCAGAGTGATCTTTAGGCAGAAAAAGGTAGTGAATGAATGGAAAAACCCTTCTATTTATAAAAAAATATTGAGTTAGTCTAGATATTGGTGCATAATTAAAATATTATTACCCAAATCTAGATCCAAATTTTATGGAATAATTTATTATATTTGTTGGAGGGAAAAAGAATTTGAATTTGGTAAAATCACTTTATTTGTAAATAATAAATAAATAAATAAATGATTTATTTATTATTTTAAGGATGTGGTTGAGTAATAATTAAATAAATAGTGATTTATTCAATTATTTATAAATGATTTAGTCAAATTTAAAAAGAAATATTATTTAAATAACGTTTAAATAATTATTGTTAGAAAATAATAAGATAAATAATGATTTATCTAATAATTTTCCTGTTCTAGATTAAATATGACCGGGAATATTAATTAATCTGTTGTTTAACTAATTATTACTTAAGGAAAATCAAATGAATAAGAATTTATTCAATTATTCCTCATGGGGTTTCCTGTTTAGACCATAAACAACTTAATTATTTATGGATTACTAAGTTATTTTTCAAAGTGAAAGAAATTTTACTTAGGGTAAAATTGGTCTTACATGGTGTACTTTGGTCCATCTAATAGTAACAGGTTAAATGACTAAAAATTGGTGTAAAAATATGCTTTAAGCACCACTTTAAAAAGAAATCGCACTGCGCCTTTTAAAACAATCAACTTATGACAATTTGGTAAAGGTTGCGATGAGTTGGACCCGAAGAATTAATAAAAGAAACAATCATAAGACTTCAAAGATCCAATAAAGTGCATCAAAATGATTCCTTAACACACTTCGCATTTTGCAGCAAATAACCAAATGTAATTTTGATTCCCGTATGGAAATTGCGATTTGCGATTTGCACAGATCACATTTCGCAAAATTCATTGGTGACGAAAAACATAACTAATAGTAACGGTTTAGAGTTACGATATGAGATATTGATACTTATTATTCAAATGTGAGAAATGATTCATATCTAATCAACCGGATATGAGATCTACTGTCTTAAATTGATAGAATATACATACTACGTAAAGGTGTGTAAGAGATTTGATAGGAAGAATTATGGGTGATCAATAGCATTTAATGGGAGTAAGGTTCGAAAAATTGATATCTACTTTGAGCGTGTTTTGAATGATTGAGCTCCGGTTTTTTATTATATCATTTTAACTCTATCCTTCTCTCCATTCATCTCAGATCTAAGTTTGCTCTGTTCACTTGAATTCAGAAAACCGCCTAACGGAGTAAGGATAACTGGAATGACAAAGAAATGCAAGGAAATTTCCCAAACATCAGTTATTGAAGACTCAGACATGTCTCCCTTATTCTCAGATATGAATTTCTACAGGGATTGCGACAGTTCCTCATGGTAGGCAATGTACCAACTCTTAGAGGATGAGCAACCAAAGGTAATAGCCAAAATAACTACATTAGATGCGTCAGTTTCCTCAGACCCGTCTTATTTCGACGTTGCATGCTCATTTCTTCACAAAGTAGAAACGAGGCCAAAAATTCTCCCCTACACATATATGTTTAAGTAGGTAATTGACCACCTTAACACAACAGATAGGACATTTAAGAATTCAAAGATGGAGAATATTGGTTCATTCACGCCAGAAGATTTGAGGATAATGTACCACTTACCCATGCCGCAGTAGAACTATGACAAAGATATTGTCCAAAGCTTTCCAAATAAATATACAAACCTAATGAATGTTATAAAGGGATGGAAGGATGGCCAAGGTAAGGTGAAATGGGAAAAGCTCGATATGTACCAGATATCACAATTACCTTCCCCTTATTTCTATGTTGTTGGAATGTTATGTATATTGTTTGCAAACCTATATACTACTAGGTAATTTTTAGATTGGGTCTCGTTAACTGACGTAATCATCAATTATTCAATTATGAATTGGGAAAACATCATGTCTGATAGTTTGGCCAAAAATATCATGGAGTATAGAAGTAAAAGAAGTGTTTCCTCTAGGGAAATACCCCCCTTTTACATGAGTGCCTATGTCATGGACACAATTTTATTTTGTTCAAGTTTTCCTACCATGGGATAGAAATAGACAACCCAAGACCCCACTCCAATCCATATTTACCATAGAGCCCTTTGGGAGTCATATTTTCATTTACATGTTTATAAAATTTGCAATGGAGTCATGCTACCTATGCATCATAATACATTTAATGAGAGAACCCCTAGGATTTCCAAAGAGGCTAGTATAGACATTTTTCCTATTGTTGGATGGTTTTTCGAAGAGAATTTCACCTATGTCACATTTTTCGGGAATTATGCTTCTCCCCACATCTTGCCCTATTATGTTCTTGACAAGCTACTTGCTAGAGAAATTTCTTACCAACTTGTAGTAAGTGGTATTGCTATGAAACTCAAGGATTCAAAGAATGCCATTTGGCCTAATTTCCCTTTGTAGTGTGGTACTTTTGCACTTTTTGATATTGGTCATACATTCAAGGAAGTTTCAAAGATTAGTTTATTAAATTTGGCTATAATTCCAAAGAGGCCATATGACCCCAATAATTTCACCACCGATGTGATTTATTTCAAGGCATTGAGAAGTTCCCATATGTATTAAAAAATGCATCCAAAGAGCTTAGCCAAAATTACTTTCAAACCTTCCAGAAATATAGAAATAAGAGGTTGGAAATGATTCATTTGAATTTATTGTTTATTGAATATGTCAACAGACCGACTCCAAGTATTACCTTGGATAATGAAGCCAAATACATGTCTGAAGATGAAAGCATAAAGAGCTGGAATCAACACTTGGACTAATTCAAGTGCCTGAATAGACACATCATGAGCTCTAAGGAAATTTCTTATGATTTGATTGGGTTTTTTGGAAAGTGGTTGGATCTCAAGCACTCTAAAAGGGATGTTGAACAGATAAAAAAGCTTTGACTATGAGAGCACTCGTATATATGATGTGGTAGAAAAATTTGTAGTTCAATGATTAGAAGAATGGGAGAAATATAGTGGGTGTGTAGGACAACAATCCACAGCTAGAAGGAAAAAATGACACAAATTCCAGACTCATAATGTCTAATGAAAGAATTCTTTTAAAAATGACTTACAAAAAACTCATTCTACATTTAAAGAATCCCATTACAAGGAATGCTTCTAACTAACATGACCTCATGAATTAGGAATGCTTGGTGAATCAAGACTGAAAAAACATATTAACATGGATGCTAGATCAAAAGAATTATAAAAACATGAAATAGGGTTTAATTCCACCTCAAGGAATGCTTATGAACAATATTCAATTCATACTTAATCAGGAAAGCTTGGAACAAGACTTACAAAAACATATCCATATGTATTGGAGGGTCATAAGACTTATAAAAGCATAAGATAGAACTTTTATGATAAATATGGAAAGGAAGATAAAGTATGTAAAAATTGAAGATTTCGTGAATCCTCAAGAGTGTAACTAGAATATACTATGTGTTCGACAATACATTGTTCAGGAATGACATGAGAATCAGCAATAGGGTCCTCGCCCATGTGCCACCAAGAAAAACCCTCGTCTCTTCATAGAATTTTTTCACATATATACAAAAATATAAAACTATCATCCCCTAAAAGGAGTAAATATGTTCCTAAATTTTATTTCCATATCGTGCAAGAAATGAGGCTTATCCAAAAACTATAATACAAAGTGCTATGACATAATCAAAATAAATAGCATCAAGGCTAACAATTCAAAGTGGTTGTATGATGTGGCAGTCTATAGGAAGACTCCTCCTCTGTTCTGGTGCAACCAACTCTACAAAAAGTGTAAACAATAGTGAAAGTGACGTGTGGCTATTCCTTGAATGCTGCCTGATGCCTTGCGGAGACATGCTAGTGCTGAGAGTAATGGTAGAAATATGTTTCAAAGAAACTCTGCTGTTGTTCCTTTCCTTTGGTTTCTTGTTTGTCGCGATACGGTCTCGAATTAAACATGGAAATAGTGTTGGAGTGGAAAATCCATATAGATAGGTTCCAAACACAAGGATCGGGCATGTGAAAGATATGA
Source organism: Pinus albicaulis (assembly GCA_034641835.2). Taxonomy (NCBI): domain Eukaryota; kingdom Viridiplantae; phylum Streptophyta; class Pinopsida; order Pinales; family Pinaceae; genus Pinus; species Pinus albicaulis. Next base: position 179,433 of record JAXQQM020082467.1, read on the forward strand.
GAAGGAGACACGTTGAATTGTGGACCATTGGGAGAAATAAAATAAGAGTGGGAAATATGGAGGTTAAACAGATTATGGAGGCGGATTGAAAAAGATAGCAACGTTTCATTTTATTAGCTGGAGATATTATTAAATAAATGATGAGTGGGAGGAGAAAACCTTTTATACATATATCAAAATCATGAATCAGGGTCGGAAACATTTAAGCATAAGACACAAGTGGGAGGGAATGTGATTTGCAATGGGGGTGATGATGTGGAAAGGAGGTTTGGACTTACGGGGGTGCCAGTGAGGTGTAACAACCGGTGGAAATCAAAATCATATTTTGGCATTTATAACAGATTCCTGAGTGCCTATCCTCCTGAGCTTGAAAATTGCGATATGTGATTGGGTCCCACTAATATCGCAGATCGCACTTGGGCACTCAATATCGCAATCAGAGAAATGAGGAAGCGGAAGTGAATGCGGTAAGTGAACTTTGCGAAAATGTGATGCGAAAAGGTAGTTGGGGCCCATTTACATCGTAATCGGGGGAATTAGGGTTTTTGATTATGAGGTCGAGGCTATGCAGGTTTGAACATTGACTTGTACTTGTACCTGTCTCTCGGTTAGATGACACTTGGTTGTGTGATGAGGATTTGAGCTGAGAGCTAGGGAGCTCGATGAAGCCTATTTTTTGTTTTTTGCTAAAAATTATAATAATTTTATATCGATGAAGCCTATTTTTTGTTTTTTTTCTAAAAATTATAATAATTTTATATATAAAAATATAAAATTAATATATAATTTTACTTTCCCTTTTCGATAATATTTGGCTAGAATAAGGAATAGATAGGAAAACATTTAAACATCATTAGGTAGTTTTTAGACATGCAAATGGCCAAATAGAAATAGTTTAGGGAGTTTTAGAATTTTGGAAAAAATGAAAATGAGGAAAGGATCGAAGAGGATGGCGAGGATGTAGCGAGAAGTGGCAATAAAAATTGAAGCATAAGGAGCCAGAGGCCAAATAAAATGATGGAGAGGGAAACTTTCAAAGGAATAAAAACCAATGCTAACAAATCCCAAGAAAAATCTAATCATGAGTCAGGGCAATCAGAACATAATGATCAGAATTCAGATCACTCTGATAATGAATCTGAAAACATAAATGTGAGCCCAAAAAAGGTGATTGATAAAGTAATCAAAGAGATTGAAATGAAAGAGGAAGGAGGAATTAATGGAGTTGGATCGTCTTCTAAATAAATTCAGCATACCCAGAATACACTTGATCATGTAGAAAAATGTGATCCAAAAGATTCGAAGAATGAATGGGAAAATTTTTCCAAGGCACTGCAAACGCCACAACCAAATCCTAATACTGATCAACCTACTAGTTTTAAAATCCCAGATAACTCTCAGAAATTAATGGAAACTATAGTTCCTCTACAACAGGTACCTGAAGTTAAATATCAAGAGATCATTCCGGCCTACCCTTCAGAGCAGATAGTTTTATAGATTTAAGAAATTCCTTCACTGGATGTCTTCTATAGTCCTAGCCATAAGGTTGTAGTTAAGGGAATAAAAAGGAGAAGAATGGATGATACAGTTTCAAATATTATGAACGAATCTGTTGACGTTTTATGGAAGGATCCTCTGGTTGATTCTACTAAACATATAACCAAGCTATCACATTTTGCAGGGGCATATACTAGTGCGCCTATTAACAAAGTTATTGAAGTTCAATTATTACTAAAGAAAAGAGAAGACAAAGTACAAGATTTTGAGAGACTGTTAGAGCAAGAAAAATTTAACTCCAGCAGGCATATGGAACTGAAAATGTCTCAATTTCAAAAGGATTTTGAAATATTAACTTTGTAGCATCATGTGCAACTTACAGAAAATGAAACACAACTTGAACAAGCAATTAAAAAATTAAAAAGCGAGCCTAAAGTAGATAAATTCATAAAATAATCACTAACATGAATGCAAAGCTAAAGCTGCAACAACAAGTATTTTGTCAACAAGCTTCTATCACCAGCTTTTATTGTGATTCAAGTAAAATATTAATCCAACAAGTGGCTAAAGGGAGACTTGAGTGTGAGAAAATTGAAAAGAATATTAATGAGTTCATTCAATGGCAAGCATCTAACTCAAGAAAGAAAGCTGACTTACCTCAGATAGATAAATTTCACAAGGAAATTTTATTTAAGGATTGGGAAGCACAACTAAGACAAGCAGATAAGGCAACGACAAAGGCATCAAGGTTAACAAATCAATTTACTGAATCTGTTTCTGAACAAATTTTGAAAGTTGAGCTTATCAAAGAGTCCACAGCTGAAGTGCTCTCAGAAATAAAGTCATTATAAGCATTGTGGAAACAAAGGACATAGATGCAAGAATAAATGGTTAAAGAGGTAAAAAAGTTTGATCAATAAATTACTGAAATTTTCTGATCAAAACTTATCATCAGTACATCACTCTTCAGTCATTAACTGATTCAAGAAAAAGGTCATAGCCAACACTTTCAAATGCAGTATTCAAGGGCCAGATCAAATCAGGAATTTCGCAGCCAACTCAGCTTAAACCTATGCTATATATTTGTCAACTTCGGGGTAAAATGCATGAGGATAAAAGCACATAGTCATATTGTTACTTTATTTTCCTAGATTGTAGTTGAAGTTTACTTTTTATGAGGATGGTTGTTTGAAACCTCCTCTATTTTTATGTAATATTCTATTTTTAAACATATTGTAGTTTAGTATTTAAATGCTTCTCATGCATTTAGAGAAGGGTCCAGGAATTTTTCAAAAACATTTGCAAAGAATGCATTTCTGTAATTTTGTAAATTCTTTGATGGATTAATGGAACAAAATATGTTATCTTATGACATTTGAAGTTGTTTAACTGATGTTGCACTATTCTACTCTTTGAATTGCTTGAAATTGAAGAGAAGCAGAAAAATATTGTCATTTTATATTAATGGACTTCGTATATACGATACTTCTATTCATTATATTAAGTTTTTCTTTCCAGATTGACAATTATCTTTTTACTTACATTATATATTGGAACTACTATCATAAATGAATGTTAAATGCACTTCTATACTCATATTTATTTATGATTTCTTATCTGATTAATAATTACACATATAAATGTGATAGACATTTCACAATTCTTTTAATCAAACTATTTGGTTAAAATAATCATCTTTACATAATTTTCATCTCTTTCAACTATTAAATAATCTCCATTACTAATAGTTGGAAGATATATTTTAAGGTCGCATAAAGGAAGAAACACCCCAGGTATATTGTAGAATATATAGCTTTAGATGAATGCATGTGATAGATTAAAATAATTTCCCATTGCATGTTATATAAACAAAACACACCGCAAAATCATCCTTATTGGGAAACTGGTCACTTTATCCCCAGTCAGAGCCACCATACCAAAAGGAAAAGGACTTGCTCTAAGGTCTGGACTGGGTGGTTTTCCCCCATGTTGTGGCAATGGAATTTCGAGGCCTCAATGCAACCCCGGGTTAAAAGTTCATGTAATAAAGTTAATAAAATAAAAATAATACCAAGGTCATCACACACTTATTCAAAGCTTAATGTTGGGAAAAATATCTTAGTGGGCATCATTTGCTATTTATTATGGCTAAGGAGAAATTGGTAAAGGATTTTAAAAGCAAAAAAGGAATTTTTGGCACTTTATTTACAAAAATAAATTAAAATAGGAGAAAGGAGGTGAAAGGTCATAGGTTGCATGGGAGGAGGAAATTGAAGGAAAATAGAGGAAAATGAAGAAATTAGAGGCATCAAGAATAAAAATACATAAGAGCATCAATTTGTATCCTTTTGACAGTTCAATTTTGGAATTAGTCTCGGAGAGGAGAAGAGCACAAAGAGGATAAGGAAATCAATAAAGCAAAGGAAGGACAAGGAAATCAAGGATCAAGTAAGGAAAATATGGGTCATGTTAGTCATCCATAATTTTGACTTTATCCAAAGATGACTAAATGTAACAAACCCAGATTTCTAGAAAAAAATTGCAAGAACATGACGAGTTCTAGAAATCTCAATGCCTTCATCATTTCAAGTCCATTAGTCCACTGAATTATTCATCTATTTTTCCTAAAAATATTATCTTGCTATTCCTTAGCAGTGTTGTTCCTTAAACATTGATGTTCCCTAAAGTGTTGTTCCTTAAACTGCTGTTGTTGTTCCTTATTCAGGACCCTCAAGAAACACTACTAAATAAAATGAAACTGTATGTAGGCCATTTTTTCCATCATTTACTAAGCCTATTTCACTCATTTTTGCCCTTTTTCACCCTTCATTTTCCTCTTAACACCTTCAAAATCCCTTTTAAACTCATAAAAAATCCTTGTTATGGTTTAAAAACCCCCAGTTTTTCATATCAAAACTCACCAAAAGGATCATAAACCCCTCAATTTGCTCTAAAAGACAATATTTTACAAATAAGAGTTTAAGCCCCTGAGGGCTTAGATCTTTTGCCCATATGTCCGAGCGCCCGCGACCAGGCACTAGACCCATCGCATTGGACATTCCTATCACATCGGCCTTCCTCTATAAAATCCACATTTTTCCTTTGGAAATTCCTCCCCGCCGATGCGATTAGCACCCTACCCTTAGTCCCTGGTCACATTTTCCCCCACAGGACCGTGCCCCAGTGCCCATTTATTAGCCCCTCCATCGCATCGGCCTTTTCCTCACCTTTTCTCCCTTTCCTTCGTTCCAACGCCAATGTGATAAGCGCCTTTACCATGGCCCCTGGTCACTTATCCTCCCATGGGACCATGTCCTTGCACTTATTCCTAAGCCCCTGTCGTATCAGCTTTTCCAATAGAACCCTCGTTTCCTTTGCAAACTTTCCCTCTCCGATAACGATACCCCGATAAGATCTAAGCCGTAGATCTCTATTATCTAATGGTGTTCATTAGCCCCTTCCCCTTACCTTATTGGTTTATCCATCCACCCTCCACACTGATCTCCATCATTGATCTACATAATCTAACGGTCCTCCTTCATCCCGACAACACAACTCTTCCGGACCCACCATCCATTATGCAAAGCCATCCTCCAATCACCTCTTGCCACCTGTCCTCCACTAAGTTATCCCAGCCATGCACTTCTCTCCATTGCGCTCCCTCGTAGCCGTTGGATCTTCCCCTCCAGATCAGACGGTCTATGATCAATATCGTGTGATTTTTGCATTCGGGGTTTAACGTTCCAAAGTCACGCAAAATAGGAGGTATTGCAAAGGCCGCACAATGCATTATAATTGGATCATGTTCCCTTCGGGAAAAACCACTTACCGCCTGAGGGTCACACGAAAACTGCCGATGGTTTTCCAAAAAAACCACTTATGCCCATTTTTGCACCAAATTCAATTTAAAACTATTTTTCGCCGTCAGCCATTAAAAGTCCTTCCTCTATGCATTTCGCCTCTCTGCAACCTCCTCTGCCAGCCTCTAAAGCAATATTCCCGACCCCGCATGGTTTTTATTAACGTTTTGTTTGTCTTGTGCAGGTTTGATGGCAGTTTTAAAGGTAAAAACCCTTCCCACTATCTGTAATGGGACAGGGTCGAATATCACCATTCGAGGAAGACTATTAAATGAAGAAAATAAATTTTGAAGGCATAAATCTGGGTCTTTTAATCAAATATTACATGAATATTTGTTATTCAAATCAACCCCCAATGCATTAAGGTCCTCTTTCCACAACAGCGAAAGGAAAACTCAGTGGAAGAAACAAAGGGTTAAAGACCGAGAACCAAAGAAAGGGAATTAAAAACTTGTCCAACTCAACAGGAAAAGTGTAAAGCAACAAAGATAGAGAAGATTGAAGATGAAAGATTGTGCAAAAAGACCAAATATTAGAAATTTTAATCCCACAATCTCAAGGTTAAATGTAGTTTAAAAGTGAATGTTGAAAATGCAACAAGATGATGGAGCTTAGTGAAATGAAGTCGCCTTCACTAAATGGGCCCGCCGGCTATTTTTGGCGCTAAGTATATTTTTAGACTATGTCTATTTTTAGACATATGGAGCATGGTATAGGAGTTGCAGTATGCTATTCTTGGATGATTGGTTGAGTTGGTAAAAATACATGGACCTATATTTTTAGACATACAGGTCTAAGTCTATTTTTAGACTGCCTGTCTAAAAATAGGTCAGTCAAATATTATCAACCCTTAATAATATTTGGACTATAAACTTCAGTTTATCCTCTTGCAGCACTTTAGTTGAAGCTACGGATGTGGCCCATGCACCTGACAGAAGGAATTACGCTATTCCTATGGGTTTGGTGAGCTCATGCATGGTTGACTTCAGTTAGAACTCAAGTGGCAGAGTTTGGTGGAGTTGATGAGACAGTTGGTGGAGTTGTGTTCAAGTTAATTTAGTTGAACTAGTTGTGTTTAGTTTAACTGGCTAATACACTAGAGATGAGTGGATTGAATTAAATATTATTTAATTCACTAAACATTAACTCATTATTCAACTAAAGAACACATCAGTTGACTGCAGTGCATGGACAGTTCAGTGAAGACCAGTGGAAGAGGTAGATGAAAGGGTGAGTTTGCTATTAGTTGCGACATTAGTTGTGCATGAGATTTGCACAAGAATTGGAGGAGATTTCCCATGAGGATTGCGCAGTTGAAGCCAAGGAGATTCGAACTTGGATCTCTCATTACACCAACTTGGATTGCGCAGTAGAGGCAGGCAAATAGTGGATGAGTTTTGAACCCGTGACTTGTTCAAAACTGAGCTAGTTTGTGTGTAACTTGTGGAGATAGTACTGAGTACTTGTGAGGAGTATTGTGCTATGTATTGTTACATGTTCTCTTCCATTATAATATACAAAATAGCTGGGGGTTTTCAGCTATAATCTTTCCCCATTACTTATTGTGTTTATGTGTGCATGTGACTGTTTCTATTTCCGCAAATTGATGATCAATTGTAGAAGAGGTTATGTGTTATGCATGAATTCGAATTAGTGTATGACCAGGATAATCTTAGTGGATAAATATTCATTATTCAGCAAATTTCTACATGGTATCAGAGCGAATTGATCATCGGGATCTATTACAGTGATTACAATTTTATTTCGGTAGACAGAGTCTGTAACGGGCCAGGTAGCCTCTGGATCCATCCTTTATTTGAAAGGTGATATATCCAGTAAATGCCCTTACAGTCGATCTCTGTGCTAGAAATAATTTGTTCTCACAGATCCAGAAGCAATTGATTTTTGAGCTTGGAATTCGAATTTTGCAGCAGATTGTTTTCTTGGTGCCGAAGTTGAAATGTCTTTCAACGGTTTGCGACTCGAATATGCCCTTGAGGGCAGTTCGAATTATGTTGCATGGAAAGATCAGATGGAGGCGGTATTAGATGATAACGGGCTGAAGGAGTTCATGGATATGGATGTCCAAAAGCCTACTGATCCTGCTGAAGTTGAGGCTTGGCAAAAGAAGATGGCGAAATGTCGAAGGATTCTGTTGGAGGGCGTGAAGGATCACATTGTATCCAGCCTGCATGGAAAAGCTTCTCCATATTTGATGTGGAAAGTGTTGACAGATCTATTCCAGAGCAAGAGCAACCAAAGGAAGTTGGAGCTCAAGGATAAACTCAGAAACATTAAGATGGAGAAAGGCGACAGTATCACCAAGTACCTCACGAAGTTCACTCAATGGAGAGATGAGCTGGGAAGTGTGGGGGTGACTGTCGATGAAGAGGACTTGGTGGACCTGGCTCTCCTTGGTCTTCTGAAGAGTTGGAATTCCTATCAGGACTCTGTCAATGGTCGGGAGAAGTTGCCGGGATGGGAGCGACTTTTGGTGGATCTCATGCAAGAGGAGATAAGGCGGACTACCAGGGACGGATCTTCATCAAAGGCATCTGATGAAGAAAATTGCACTTTGGCTGCCAAAGCAAAGAAGGGGAAGAGAAAGAAAGCTTCTCAGTCTGGTGTGAAAGGCAAGAAGCAAGACATGTCCAAGGTGAAGTGTTTTCACTGTCACCAGCACGGAAACTATGCCACAAATTGTCCGCAGAAGAAGAAAAATAAGAAGGCTGCTGGATCTGCAGTGGGAGAGGCATTGGCCTCCCAGTTCGAACTGGATTCTTCACTGATCACATGCTTGGTCTCAAGTGTGATGGGATCAGTATGGTTCTTGGACAGTGGTGCGTCATTTCACATGACAGGAGATCGAGATCTATTTTCAGATCTGGAGGAAAAAGATCTTGGAGTGCACATCGAGATGGGCGATGATCATAGATACATTGTGACCGGTATCGGTACCATTTCCTTTGAGAGGGAGTCTGGTAAACCTTTCGTATTGAAGGAAGTATTGCATGTTCTAGGATTGATGAAGAATCTGATCTCTGTGGCGATGTTGGAAGACAAGGGGTATGATGTGGTCTTCAGCGAAGGAAAGGCTTTCCTACGCAGTAAGACAACTCGAGAGACCAGGAAGATAGGGGTTCGAGTCAAGAACATTTATCAGTTGCAAGTAGATGGATGCGCAGCAATGGCATGGAAGGCAGGAGAAGTGGTGAGCCGGGATGATGAGGGTGAGCTGTGGCATAGGAGATTAGGCCACCTTCACCATGGTGCTTTGAAGATACTGCAACAGATTTCTATTGGGCTTCCTAAGGGCACTCTTGCACAGTAAGATCAGTGCAAGGGTTGTACCTTGGGAAAATATGTGAAATCCACCTTTCACGAGAAGGATAGTCGCGCCACGACGATCCTTGGGAGAGTTCACATAGACGTGTGTGGTCCTTTCTCAGTAGCTTCGACAGCAAAGCACAAGTACTATGTGATATTTGTTGATGATTTCTCTCGGAAGTGCTGGATCTTCTTCATGCAGAAGAAGAGTGAGACATATTCAAAGTTCTGTGAATTCAAGGCGCTGGTTGAGAAGGAATCGGGGAAGAATGTGAAGGCTCTTAGGAGTGACAATGGTGTTGAATTCATCTCTGCTGGATTCAAGGAATTTTGCAGTGCAGAAGGGATTCAGAGAGAGCTCATCACACCCCATAACCCACAGCAGAATGGGGTTGCTGAGCGGAAGAACATAACAATCGTGGGTGCTACACGGGCGATGTTGATCCAGATTTATGCAGGAACGCAACAGAATAAACATATAACCATAAATACAGAGATGCAGTGGAAATAACACTTCATTTCATTAATATCAAAGAACTGAAATTTGCTTACAGACAGAATGGAAATAAAACTAGCTAGGGCAACGGTAGCTTTCTCCGAGAAGATGTGGTAGCTAGACCTCTCTGACAATTGTGGCTCAAGGGCCTATTTATTATTTAGAAACAATGGGAAATCCTAAACAGCCAAAACCCTAACCCTAGGAGATGAAGCGCCAAAACTATGGGCTCCGTTTGGGTAAATTGGTGTTTCAACTTCCCAGGGGCGTAACTTTGGCATACAATCTCCATTTGATGCGTACCATACCTCGTTAGAAATATCTATCCGAGGACTACAAATTTGGAATGAGCAACATCGGTCCATGGACCCATTTTTCTCTCCTTTTTCCCAGAAAACGTCGTTTAGGGCCTTAAAACGGCTCCGGAAGTTTAGGACCTGAAAAACTGCTAAAAATAGTAAACTGTGCCGAAACTGAAAAACTGAAATAGACAATGGTGGAGCCCCAAGTGGAATAGGTGGGTGACAACCAATATCCACCTGGATCATTCCTCCCCCCTTAGGAAGCAATGGTCCCCATTGCGTTAAGTTCCTCCATGAGATGAGGAAATTTTTGCTGAACTTGGTCCTAAGTAGACCATTTTCCTTGGTGCGGTTGGCTAACTGACAACCCGATATAGTTGGATCTTCTGTTGGCGAGTGTTCTTGATTTGCATGTCCATGATACAATTTGTGGTGGCACATTCCATGCGGTCTGGATTTAACTCTGTTTGACGTGTGCAGTTGTTGCAATGTCCGGGTGTCCAGTGAGGTGCAGGAGAGTAGACAGAAAGCGATCCAGTGAGGCAGGATGGAACCAAGGGCTGGTGGGATGCAGGCTCGAAGAAATTGTTTCTAGCCTTGGTGATGGTGTACGGCCCGTATCGGAGCGGGCGAAGCTTGCGGTGGGGTCCAGTGAGGCGCTCCTTTTGCAAATGTAGCCATACTTTGTCACCCACCTGGAAGTTGTGTGGCACCCGGTGTTGATCATGGCATTGCTTGTACTTGGCATTAGCTCTGTCCAATATATCATGAACTTGTTGGCGGATGTGTTGAATGCGCTCGATGAAGCTACTGGCTTTGTCAACTTCAGACTGGACATGAGCTGAATTGGCCTGAGCAGCTGCAAATGGCATGGCTACGTCAATGGGACATAGTGGCTGGAATCCCAAGCCCACCTGAAAGGGGCTATGGCCGATTGAAATGTGGAGAGCCCGATTATAACTATGTTGTACATAAGGGAGGCTCTCGTCCCATGTGCGTGGATGCTTTGAATTGTACATGCGCAGAATGTGTACAATCATTCTGTTGACGACCTCTGTCTGGCCATCTATTTGGGGATGGAAAACTGTGGACTTGGTGAGCTTGGTATCCGACATTGACCAGAGGCTGGACCAAAATGTGCTGAGGAACCTGCTATCCAGATATGATATGATGGTAATGGGATCCCGAGTGCACCACACTGCGGTTGAGAAGGTTAGCGGTGGCCTGTGGCGGAGTATTCTGTATTGCACCAGGCCGCCATAATGGCCATCTTCGAGAATCTGTCGACGACCACAAAAACACAGTCATTTCCCTGCTTAGTAGAAGGCAGGCCCGACATGTAATCCATGGAGATGGATTCCCAAAGTCGACTAGGGGTAGGTAGAGGAGTATATAGGCCTTGCTTCTTGATGGTCGGTTTGGCAATGGCACAAGCAGTGCAGGATCTGATGTGCTTCTCGACATCCTTTCGAAGGTTCGGCCAATAAAAATACTTCTGCAGGATTGCTACTGTTTCCTGTCTACTAAATACTTGGCTGACTTCACATTATCAATGTAGCACCTGTCTGCTGTCTTGGTACTCGCTTGAAGGAAAACAAAGGTGTCCCAGGTGACATAAAAGTGCATCTTGGAGGTGAAAATTTGGAACTTGCGTGCCCCCCAAGAGTGCCTTGTAAGTGTGGCCGAATTCTGGGTCACTCTCATAGAGAAGCGGTCAATCAGAAGTCTCGTGCCCACAAGAGTTGAGCACGGTGGTGAGCGCCACGATCGGTGGTCGGCTGAGGCAGTCTGCAACATTATTGGTGCTACCCTTCTTGTACTTGATGTTCAAATGAAACTGTTGGAGATATGTGGACCACTTCTGATGGCGATCATTCTGCAACTTCCCTTGTGTCTGTATGAACTGCAGGGGCCGGTGGTCTGTGTGGATGATTGTTTCCTTCCCCAAAATGTAATGCTTCCATTGTCGACAGGCTTGCACAATGGAATACATTTGTTTGTCATATAATGATTTTCATTTATGTGAGACAATGTTTCCTTTGTGAAATGCCCTTTGGATGTCCTTGTTAGTCACATGTGCATAGTCAGAGGCATCTGTCTCGATCTCAAATGGCTGTTGCAAATCTGGTAAAGTGAGCACTGGGGCAGAACAGAGGCGATTTTTCAATTCTGTGAACGCCTTCTGTTGAGGTTCCGACCAAAAAAAAATTTCTCTCGCTCCTCCCTTGGTGACTTGACTTAGGGGCCAAGTGATATGAGAGAATCCCAACACAAACCTCCAGTATAAATTAGCAAGACCCAGAAAGCTGCGAAGCTCTGTTATAGTGGTTGGGGCTGGCCAATCCCGAATGACTTGGATCTTGGCTGGATCCACATGCACCCCCCTTTCATCAATAATGTATCCTAGATATTGAACCTGGGTCATGCCAAAAGTGCACTTCTCCAAATTGGCACACAAATTGTGTTGCCACAGTGTTTGGAGGACTTGTCGGATGTGGTGAAGGTGCTCTTCCCAAGTCTGGATGAAGATTAGAATGTCATCCAAGTACACCACTACAAATGAGTTGGTGAATGGCCGCAAGATGTCGTCCATCATCCTCATGAAGGTGGAGGGAGCATTCGTCAACCCAAAAGGCATGACCAGCCATTCGAAAAGGCCTTCCTTGGCTTTGAAGGCAGTCTTCCACACATTGGAGGGTTCAATTGGTACCTGGTGATACCCAGACTTCAGGTCGATCTTGCTGAAATATTTTGCACCTTTGAGTTGGTCCAGAAGGTCATCAATCCGTGGGATTGGGTACCTATTCCGGACAGTGATCTTGTTCAGCGCCCGATAGTCAATACAAAGTCTCCACGTCCCATCCTTCTTCTGTACCAACATGATCGGGCTCCCACGGGGCGATGAACTTGGTCTGATGTGACCTTTCTGCAACAGCTCCTGAATCTGCCTCTTGATTTCATCATTCTCCAGAACAGAGCGCCGATAGATCGGTCCATTAGGTAGCGGCGCACCGGGGGTCAGATCAATCGGGTGCTTAACCTGACAGTGCAGAGGAACCCCTGTGGGTGAGGTGAATATGTCCCCGTACTCCTCCACAACCTTATCCATTTGTTGTTGTTGTCTTGAGGAGGAGCCTGTTTCGAGTCGTGAAGCCCTTTGTCTTATTCTTCTTCAGAGCGTAACTTGCATCACGTCTGGTTGTGCGTGCCATACCTCGTTAGAAATATCTGTCAGGGTAAATTTGGAGCAGGCAACATCGGTGCATGGACCTGTACTCTAAGTTTTAAAAATGATTTTGAGGCCTCAACGCCTCAGGAGACTGGACCAGAAAAATGGTAAAAATAGTAAAGCTGTGCAGTAAGCCAAATAGACAATGGTGGAGCCCCAAGTGGAATAGGTGGGTGGCCACCAATATCCACCTGGATCAGATGTTGCATGATCAGGGCCTACCCCTTCACTTGTGGGCTGAGGCATGCAATACTGCAGTATATGTGCATAACCATTGTCCTCACAAGATACTTGGCATGAGTACACCGGAGGAGGCGTTTTCTAGCAGGAGGCCTGACATTTCTCATTTGAGGATTTTTGGCTCACCTGTTTACATGCATGTGACGAAGGATGCCAGAAAGAAGTTGGATCTGACCACAGAGGTTGGGATATTTGTGGGGTACACTGATACGCCCCACAACTATCGTGTGTATTTGCCAGACAATCGCAAGACTGTTGTGCGACGGGATATCAAAGTTCAGGAGGAGAAATCCATGAAGTGTTCGCTTGAGAGGGAGCCACACTTGCATGCAAAAGAGGAGCTATTAGTTCCTAAGGAGGAGCTTCTTGATGTGGATCAACCACAAGAGGAAGATCATGGAGTGGAAGAGACCACTCATGCAGCGCCAACCATTAGAGGGCGCAAGCGCACTACAGAAGCTGAGCGACTGGCTCGAGATGCAGAGAAGGTTGTAGGACCACCTACAGCACAGCGCAGATAGAGACAGTCACCGGACCGGTACACTAGATACATGGCTCTTGTGATCAAATGTGTCGTGACGGAGCCATCCTCTTTTGAGGAAGCTATGGAGGAACCCGCATGGGTAGATGCCATGGTGGAAGGGTATGATTCGATTTTCAGAAACAATGCATGGGCGATTGTCCCGCGACCAAAGGGGAAATCAGTGGTGGGTTCGTGATGGATCTACAAAGTGAAGCAGGCGGCTGACTAGAGTGTGGATAAGTACAAGGCAATATTTTTTGCCCGTGGCTTCTCACAGATCGAGGGGATCGATTATGAGGAGACCTTTGCACCTGTCGCAAGGTAATCTTCCATACAGACAATCCTAGCTCTCTCAGCACAGATGGGATGGCACATTCATCAGATGGATGTGAAGACTATGTTCCTCAACGAATTCATTGAGGAGGAGGTGTACGTAGAGCAGCCTGAAGATTTTGAGATCTTCAGTAGTGAGTCGCATGTTTGCCGACTCAAGAGAGCACTGTACGAGCTGAAGCAAGCACCTCGTGCTTGGTACACACGGATAGACAGTTACTTCATCGGACTTGGATTCTCCAAGAGTGAGGCGGATCCTAACCTGTACCAGATTGTGGTGGAGGGGAAGTTTCTAATCATTGTACTGTATGTAGATGATCTGATTTTGACGGGTGATGAGCTGTTGATACTTTCATGCAAGGAGGATCTTGCTAGAGAGTTTGAGATGAAGGACTTGGGCCTCCTTCATTATTTCCTGGGATTGGAAATTTGGCAGCGCAGTGATGGACTATTTGTTTCTCAGGGTAAGTATGCTCGGGAAATACTGGAGAAGTTCAACATGCATGGCTGCAAGCCTGTTGATACTCCTCTTCCTGGAGGTTGGAGGAAGGAGGATGCTACTTCGGCGGAGGTAGTGGATGCCACTGTTTATCGACAGTTGGTGGGGTCACTTATCATGTCTTAATAGACATTTGTGACCGTTATATGCTATGTTTTAAACCATCTTCAAACTAACTAGTTTAACTATAAGCTCATGGAAATTCGAGGCAAGCATGTATTGCGTTATCTTAGAGGCACATCGGGATATGGCTTGTGGTATAGACAGGAGGATGGGGTGAAGCTATGTGGCTTCACGGATGCAGATTGGGCAGGGAGCCCAACGGACAGAAAGAGCACATCTAGAGGGATCTTTGATATGCGAGAGTGATAAATTTCTTGATACGAAGGTTCAGAAATCCCGCCTTTCAGTTAGAGGCTGATTATATGGCAGCAAGCTTGGCTGCATGCAAGGCCATATGGATGAGGAAGATCCTGGTCGGGTTGTTCGGGTCACATTTGGAGCCTACTGTGATTTATTGTGATAACCAGAGTTGCATTAAAATCTCGGCTAATCCAGTATTTCATGATAGATCCAAACACATTGACATCAGGTACCATCATATCAGAGATTGTGTGCAGCGGAAAATCATGTTACTTTCATATGTTCCCACGGAGGATCAGGATGCTGACATCTTGACGAAGGCGCTCACCAAGAGCAAATTCGAATTCCACAGAGGTAGGATAGGGGTTGCAGATAATCCATATCTTGTTGATAGGGAGTGTTGAAATTGCAACAAGATGATGGAGCTTAGTGAAATGAAGCCGCCTTCACTAAGTGGGCCCGCAGGCTATTTTTGGCGCAAAGTTTATTTTTAGACTATGTCTATTTTTAGACATATGGAGCATGGTCTAGGAGTTGCAGTATGATATTATTGGATGATTGGTCGAGTTGGTAAAAATAGATGGACCTCTATTTTTAGACATACAGTTCGAAGTCTATTTTTAGACTGCCTGTCTAAAAATAGGTCAGTCAAATATTAATAACCCTTAATAATATTTGGACTATAAACTTCAGTTTATCCTCTTGCAGCACTTCAGTTGGAGCTACGGATGTGGCCCATGCACCTGACAGAAGGATATACACTATTCCTAAGGGTTTGGTGAGCTCATGCATGGTTGAAATCAGTTAGAACTCAAGTGGCAGAGTTTGGTGGAGTTGATGAGACAGTTGGTGGAGTTGTGTTCAAGTTAATTTAGTTGAACTAGTTGTATTTAGTTTAACTGGCTAATACACTAGAGATGAGTGGAGTGAATTAAATATTATTTAATTCACTAATTATTAACTCATTATTCAACTAAATAACACATCAGTTGACTACAGTGCATGGACAATTCAGTGAATACCAGTGGAAGAGGTAGATGAAAGGGTGAGTTTGCTATTAGTTGCGACATTAGTTGTGCATGAGATTTGCACAAGCATTGGAGGAGATTGCCCATGAGGATTGCACAGTTGAAGCCAAGGATATTCAAACTTGGATCTCTCATTACACCAACTTGGATTGCGCAATAGAGGCAGGAAAATAGTGGATGAGTTTTGAACCTGTGACTTGTTCAAAACTGAGCTAGTTTGTGTGTAACTTGTGGAGATATTACTGAGTACTTGTGAGGAGTATTGTGCTATGTATTGTTACATGTTCTCTTCCATTATAATATACAAAATAGCTGGGGGTTTTCAGCTATAAGCTTTCCCCATTATTTATTGTGTTTATGTGCGCATGCGACTGTTTCTATTTCCGCAAATTGATGATCAATTGTAGAAGAGGTTATGTGTTATGCATGAATTCGAATTAGTGTATGACCAGGATAATCTCAGTGGATAAATCTTCATTATTCAGCAAATTTCTATAGTGAATATAGTCCACAAAAGGATAATTAAAGGCCCAAGAAATAGAGGATCAAAAGGTTAAGAGAAATTAGATGAAGTGTTAAAGGACAGTAAAGAAGATTGATTTAAAAAGGAAGATCAACGCTAAGGAGCCTTAAAATACAGTTAATGGTGAATTAAAGGCAGATTAATCCCAAAGAGAAGTTTTATGATTAAAATCAAGAAGACTTAGGCTTGAATATAGCCTCGAACGCATCAAAGGAGCAGTTATTCACTTAATAACTCAAAATGGACACCTTTCATTTAATTTATGTCTCAAAGGGAAAACTGGTAGTTATTACACAAAAAGATATTTTAAAACTGCCAGACAGTTACTGTAAAAGACAGAAAAGAGCCTCAAAGTCAATCTTTTCATCTATTTTATCCTTAGGAAGTAAATACAGATTTAATACACAGATATGTAGTTGAGAAACATTTCTACCTTATGCCTTGCATGGTTTTTAAGGATAGGAGTGCATTTACTGTGTCATTAATAACATTTTTAACCCTAGATAGTTCCACCTCCTCATATGCAGCATAAATACTACATTTTAACTCATTGTACAAGGGGGCATTTGATAACTCTTTGAATTAATACACAGTTCTGCTGAGATTGAAGAGAAATTGATGTACTGGAACATGTGGATGTTTTGACTTGTTTGTGGATGGAGAAAGCTCTGTCATTGGATCCTTGAGCTTGGCTATTGGCGAAGTATTCTAAACTGTTTAATTTTTTTCCTGTTTTCATTTTGTTTTCATCATCTCTTGCTTGCAGTATAGTAAAATTTTTAGGCTAACAAATGTCTCCTGGAAGCACCTTAGACCTATTTACTCTTCATTGTCTTTATGTTTTCATCTGTTGAATGTTTGATTAAGTTTAACTGCTTTTTCAACCTTAAAGCTTGTTTATTTCAAAATTAATTCAATACAGTTGGCCTCAAGATGATTTATGGTTTTCCCTACTTCTTTTTGACACTTTAAAAACTATTTCTGAAGTCTCCTTTCAAAGTACCATTGTCCAAAGTTTGCCAAAGAGGTCTGTTTTGATCATACCCTTTTTACTTGCTCAAATAATTGTTTTGAAAGTCTTCATAATTGCAGTCCTTGATTTTTAGGAGTTACCTCATCTATGAATGTAGTTATCTATTTATCTTGAATGTTTTCTTATCCTTGAGAGTGAAATCTTTGATGAAATAGAGCGTTCCTCGACTCTTAGATTTCATTTTGAAAGTTTTTCTTGAAATTATTATTTGCTGAAGTATAGTTTTTAGAATTCATGGTTAGCCCTGTCTATAAATTACTTCTTTGTGTTCAAATGATACTTTAAGTCCCTCTGTTGAAGAGTACATATAATTAAGGATTATTAACTTCCCTTAGTTTTATTTTTCATTCTAAAACCCTTAATGTTCATTCCATTTCAACTAAAAACTTTTTTGATCTAATAGCTAAGTTAGATTTTCCCTTTGATACCCCTAATTCATGTACAAACTTGTTACAAACTTCTACTTGACTCCATTGCCCAATTACTTAGAGATTTCCCTTTTCTATCTATGCTCCCTAGATCATCATGTCTCACAAAACAATTAAACAAACTCAAGCTCAATAACTAGCCTAAAATCAACCTTTTACAAGCAATGAATCTATATCCATACAAAACATATTGAGAGATCCCTTTCTGAGACTAGAAGAGCTAGATCCTAGAGCTCTAAAGACTAGTTTTTGTGTTTCCTTGTCATTTGGTTTACCAATTGGCCAAATCACAGGATACCAACATTCTGGCGATCACGGTGGGACCTCTAAGTTCATAGTTGCCTAGCAAGCTCTTATAGACTCATTAGTCCTTCAAAAAACCATAAAACTCAAAAAAAACTCAAAAAAATTTTAGATTGGTTTTTAAATAAACCACTGGTGGTGGACCATAAAACATTTTACCTTCAGAAAAGCTAAAAATTTCCACCTGGCGACTCCACTAGCCCAATAGGCCTATTACCTCACTAGATCTCCAGAGTTCATTAGGATTGTGTTAATCATGCCTTGAGGAAGTTTAGAAGCCTAGTTATCCTATCATATAAATCACTGTGAGAGCAAAAATTTTGAAAAACAGTCCTAAAAACCTCTTCCCCTCTAAATTTTGAAAAACTAAAATCTGGCTTCACATAGGATTAACACTAGATCCCATCCAGATCCTAATCACCCTACCATAGTTGACAATCCAGAGAGGATTTTGTGGCAAAATTCTAGACCTGGAAAACCAACTACTCATAGGACCATCACAAGAACAAGATTTGTCCCTAAAAAACTCACAGCCTTGACAGATCCTCACCTTGACTTACCTCACACAAAGAACCTCTTTAGAAATAAGTCTTTGAGTGATTTAAACCAAGCTGATTTTGAAACCACAGATTTGAAATAGAGCTTTAGCAGAGAGGGCTCACCTTCTACTCCACCTGATTCTCAACTTCTCCATCATTTCAGCTCCTTCCACAACAAATCTGCTCATCATCAGTTTTTTGGCCCAAGTGTTTCTTCCACTCCTATCCACACATCCATTGTCCAAAACACTCCATTTGAGCCCTCTTTCCCTCTTGTAAATCCCCCATTATTTCTGATCATGGTAGCATGGTATGCTCCACTAGTGTTACCACGACCCATGATTCCCTTACCAAATGATTACCAATCTAAAATTCCCCATTTCACTGGAAATGAACCTACTACTACCCAACAGCATGTAGATAAAATGAATGATGCCATTGATTACATGGATATAGAAGAAGAGACTATTAAGATGAGAATTTTTGCTCAAAGTTTAGGAGGAGAAGTCAAGAAATGGTTTAAAAACTTAGCTCCTCACAGCATAAATGATCTCCCTTCTTTATATCAAACATTCATAAACAAGTGGGAAATCAGTAAAAACCCTCTCCAAATTCTTTTAGACTATATTAATCTCAAAAGGAATACTGGGGAAAGTGTCCATGATTACTGCACTAGATTCAATAGTGTGTATAATGTGCTTCCTCCAAACATGAAACCTCCATTAGGCTTAGCCTTGGCTAAATTTCCAGAAGGCTTTGATCCTGAAATGGCCTACCAGCTAAGAGAAAGAGACCCTTCAAATTTAGAATATATGCAGAGGGGGGCCATGAGTGTAGAGGCAAATATAATTGAGAAAAGAGCTAGGTTGAGAGTAGAAAAAAGAGTTACATACAAAGATGATACAATGGCTTCAACCTCATCATCAGATACTAAAATTGATAACTTAGTGAAGGTAATGGAGAGGATGCTTGAAAAGATAAATCTGAATGATAGAGTGCCTCCTAGAGAAAACCAAATCATAAATAGAAACCAAAATCTTAGAAGGGACCCTAATCAAGATAGGCAAAGAGACAATGACCAATAGATTAGGCCTCCCTTTCAAAAAAACTATGTTGATCAAGAAGAAGAAAGGGAAGTTGAAAGGTTGGAAGAAAATCATGTAAACTTGATAGCATCTGATAGTGAGACAGATGTTTTTCTCACTAAAGAATTTCTACTAATTTATATTATGGATCACAGAAGCTTAGATTCCAAAAATTCAAGAACAAGGATTCTTCTCTTCAGAACAAACTGAAGATGATAATGAGGATTCTAAAGATTACAGATTGGGGTTTGAAAATGCTATCATGGAGGTACACAAACAATACAATCTTAGAAGCAAAGGTGGCCCAGAGAGTTCCAGTGACAAAAACACTAGTAATGCTGCTAAGAAAACTTAGAAAATCAGCCTCAGAAAACAGCAAGTAACACCAACACTTTAACCAAGAAAGCTGATCAAAATAAAGATAAAAACGTTCAGCAAAGTATTGAACAAAGCTGCCCTATTACTTCTGCTAGTGGCCCTAACAAATATGTCCCAAATAACAGTTAAAATAAATTTTAGCAAGTCAAAATTGCTGAAAGAGTTGTAAATGACAAAACAGACGTAATATGGAAAAAACAATAGTTCCTTTCAGCCTTGAAGGGGAAATTGCCAAGATTAAAATCACCATACCCTTAGTTGAACTAGTAACTCAGGATGTTTATAAGAAACAAGTTTTGAAAGCTTTGAATATGGGTAGTGACACTGATACTTTAAACTTGGTAGATGATAAACCAGAATTATTGTTTGGTCCTGAAGTTGAAGGGAAATACCAAGAAGGCACTGTCCCTCCCTTCTATGTCAGCTTGAATATACATGAGAAAATATTGCACAATGCCATGCTAGACTCAGGTGCTTCTCACAATATTATGCCCAAAGTTGTAATGGAAAGCCTAGGCTTAGAAATTACTAAACCATACAAAGACCTGTATTCTTTTGATTCCAGCAGGGTCAAATGCTTAGGTGTTAACTTGTCACAAATTCCTACTAAGAGTCTAGTAATGGAGATAGTGGTAGCTGAAATTCCCCCTAAATATGGCATGCTTTTATCTAGATCATGGGGAACCAAAATTCAAGGAAGCCTCCAAATGGACATGTCTTATGCCACCATCCCAGTGTTTAACCAAACTAGAAGACTATACAGGGAATCCCACATGAAATACATGGTCAGAAACATAGATATACCAAACAATTCTCCTATCTACTCCATCCATTCATATTTGGATTCCTTTATCTTATATAATGAATATGAAATCATTCAACAAGAAAAGGAAAAAAAAGGAGAATTTATTCTACCAGAACAATCAAATTTTCCATCAATTCAAGAAAAAGACAGTCCAGATTTTAGCAGCTTTGAATAGCAGAAAGAAAATGAAAGAGAAATTGAAATACCTTGGAAAATAAACTTTGATGGCTCTTGTAGCTAGATAAGTGCAGGAGCTGGTGTATGGATACAAAACACAAATAGAGGATTCTCCTACAAACTAGATTTTCCATGCACAAACAATATTGCTGAGTATGAAGCCCTCCTTATTGGCCTACACTTACTCAAAGATTTAGGATCCAAAATAATATCAGTCCAAGGGGATTCTGAGCTAATTATCAGGCAGATTAAAGGGGAGTATTCAACCAAAAACCCAAAACTCAGATAATATAGGAAGGTTTCCCTTGATCTCCTAATTTTTTTTGAAAAATATGAACTCATTTTCATCCCAAGAGCCCAAAATCATCTAGCAAATGAACTTGCCTTGGCTGCTAGTAATTGAAAAATACCAGAGACCAATGAAAATTTTGATGTAAAGGTAAAAAACAGACCTACAATACTCGACAATGAAGATTACTGGCAGGTATTTGAAGGAGACAAACACATAAATGATTTTCTGCAATCAAAGAATGACTTTTCCATGCCAACACCTATTTTAAGCCATGAGGAAGATTGTTTTAATGAAGGACAAAACCCTGAAACAGAAATGTCTTTTTTTGCTGATATAAACCATTTTGAACATCCATTTGGAGCAGAAATAGTTGACAGTATGGACCAGAAAGACCTAGAAATTTTACATTGTAAAAATGATACAATTCCAAGAGGTCTTACACCATTAGAAAAACTTTTCGATTTCAATGATTTAGCCAAAGAACCAAAGATGGAACCTATGGAAATAGGCATAGAAGAACATAACATAGGCAGCCCAGCAAAACCCAAAATGATCAAGCTGTCTGTCACTCTCCCAGCTCATATTAAACAACAATACATAGACATGTTCAAAGAATTTAAAGATGTATTTGCATGGGGATACAAGGATCTAAAATCATATAATACCAGCATCATTCAACACAAAATTCCTCTTAAGGAAAATCAGAAACCTTTCAAAAAAAACTTAGAAGGATAAACGTTGTTTTATTGCCTTTAGTTGAGAAAGATATTAAGAAAATGTATGATGCTAGGATCATAGCTCCTATCAGGTATTCAGAATGGGTTTCCAACTTAGTATCTGTTAGGAAAAAAGACCGGGGAAATTAGGCTTTGCATTGATTTCAGAAATATAAATAGAGCCTCCCTTAAAGATAACTATCCCTTGCCAAAAATGGATCACATACTTCAAAGGGTGGTTGGGTCTAAAAGAATTTCACTGCTAGATGGGTTCTTAGGTTACAATCAGGTTTTAGTACTCCCAAGTGACCAACATAAAACTGCTTTTACTACACCTTGGGGTACATTCATGTATGTTAGAATTCCATTTGGTTTAATGAATACAGGAGCCACCTTCCAAAGGGCCATGGACATAGCCTTCTCAAAAGACATAGGCTATTTCATAATCATTTATCTTGATGACATCATTGTTTTCTCTAAAACTGATAAAGAACACTTGATTCATTTGAGAAACGTTTTTGAGAAATGTAGGAGATATGGATTATCTTTGAATCCCAAAAAGACATTCTTTGGTCTCCAAGAAGGAAAACTTCTTGGCCACATTATTTCTGAAAAGGGAATCAAAGTAGACCCTAAAAGGATTGATGGCATATTGAAGATCAACCATCCTAGAAACCTTAAAGAATTACAATATTTCATTGGGAAGATAAATTTTTTAAGGAGATTCATCCCCAATCTTGTTGAGCTATTGAGAAATATCACAAACATGCTTAAGAAAGAGGTAGGTGTTAAATGGACCATACAGGCTAAACAATCATTTGAATAGGTAAAACAAGCTTTAACTCAAACACCAGTCCTTATTAGTCCTGATTTCACCAAATATTTTTATATCTTTTCCTTTGCATTTGAACATACAATAGCTGCAGTATTGCTGCAAAAGAATGACATGGGGCATGAAAAATCAATATACTTTTTTAGTAGGGCTTTGAGAGATGCTCCACTCAAGTATAACATCATGGAGAAACAAGCCTTAGCCTTGGTAAAAGCATTGAAAGACTTTAGAGTCTATATTCTGCATTCTCACATCATTGCTTTTGTTCCACACACAGTTGTCAAGGATATTCTAAGTCAAGACCCTGATGGTAAAAGGGGAAAATGGATTGCTATTATTCTAGAGTATGACTTAGAAATCAGGCCTATCAAACTGATCAAAGGTCAGGGATTAGCTAAACTCATGGCTAAGTAAAAATTCCAAGCACTTGATATGAATATGGTTGATGTCTTAGAAGAAATAGAGGAATGCACAGCTCCATTCATTGAAGAAACATTTGTGAATTCACCTTGGTATGCTGATATCATATATGTGTTGCTTTACCTGAATTCCCCTCCTTCTTTGTCCAAAACTAAAGCTATATTTTTGAAATCAAAGGCTTTAAATTATTGCATATTAGATGAGCTTTTATATTGGAAAAATCCTGTTGGAATATTGCTTAAGTGTCTTCTTGAGGTTGATACAGGAAAAATCATGCATGAGCTGCATGAGGGAGAATGTGGAGGACATGTGTACTGGAAGAATACAGCAAATAAAATCCTTAGATCTGGTTACTATTGGCCCACCCTTTTCCCAGATACTCAGAAACTTTTCATGTCTTGCCATAAGTGTCAAATTTTTTATGGAAAAAGAAAACTCCTACCCTTACCCTTACATCCCATCAATTTTGAGGCTCCCTTTCAACAATGGGGCTTGGACTTCATTGGGGAAATTCACCCATCCTCTTCAGCCCAGCATAAGTGGATCCTCACTACCACTGATTACTTTACCAAGTAGATAGAAGCCATACCTTCTAGGAATGCTACTGACTCTGTCATTATCAAGTTCCTTGAAACCAACATACTATCCAGATTTGGTTGTCCAAGAAAAATTATTACAGACAACGCTGCTGCCTTCAAATCCAATAAAATGGTTGACTTCTACTACAAATAACATATTACATTAGGTCATTCCACTGCCTACTATCCCCAAGGAAATGGATTAGCTGAATCATCCAACAAAAGTCTTGTCAATATTATCAAAAAACTGTTGGAGCATAATCAGAATTCATGGCATAGTAAGCTTGTTCATGCTTTATGAGCTGATAGATTAACCACCAAAAAGTCAATAAATATGTCCCCCTATCAACTGGTTTATGGCATGGATGAAATCTTCCCAACCTCACTAGGAGTTCCAATCATGAAGCTCCTCCAGGAAGTACAATCTGAGGAAAATTATATGCAGAGAATGATAAATTAGACCATTCATTTACAACAGACTAGAGAGGAAGTGTACAGTAGAACGCAAATAGTCCAAGAGAGTATTAAGAAATTATTTGACAAGAGGACTAAAGAAAATTATTTCCAAGTTGGAAATATAGTTCTAAAGTGGGATTCTAGAAGAGAAGAAAAGGGAAAACATGGAAAATTTGAAAATTTATGGAAAGGGCCCCACATTATTCATTCTATCAGGGGTCATAATGCATTATTTCTGCAAGATCTGAATGGAGAAGATCTATTTGGAGGTCCTATCAATGGCAGGATGCTCAAGCACTATTTCTACCAAGAGTCCTAAATTTCAAAGTTTTTATTTTTTCCATTGTGTATAACATTTCCATTTCAATTTGGAAAGAGAAGAAAAACACAAAAAAATAGAAAAAAAAAGAGAGGGCAGATTCAAAAAAGGTACAACCCCATACCCAAAAAAGAGAATTTTCTGAAAGTGAGCAAATCTAAGTGCCACTGCTGATTAAAAAATGATATATTGTTCAGTCATCTAGCCTAATCATGGCTGAAAATTCTTTAAATTTATGTTGATAAGTTAGTAGAAGCACAGATTGATAAGATTTTTTCAGACTTGGCTTATCAGTAGAATAGATTAGGATAGAAAGGAAATGGTTCTAACAAGCTCAAAATCTGAACCAAGAAAATGAAAAAGACAGCTCTAAATAGATCAAAATCAGAGCTGGAAAAGGACTAGAAGGATATTTATAAATTTTCAGAGCTTAAGCCTTTATCATTTTGTTTTATTTTTCTGCAAATAAAGTCTATGTGCAGCTTGCATATACAGCCATAGACACCATAGAAAATCAGACAGTCTAATCCTGATTTGACTGTGTTTAAATTTCTTGTTTTAGAAATAGAAATAAAATCTGTCAAACAGCTTAATCTTGATAGATAGTAGTTAGGTAGAAAATAAAGAGTTCAATAGTTTAATCTGGACTCTTGGAAGAAATAAGGACAGGATTAGATAGTTTATTTCTATTTTCAAAAATAAAATGTCAAATAGTTTGCTAGTTCAAATGCACTCAAAGGGAAGAAAAAATGCTTGGACAAAGTAATATTGGGTGGGTAGAGATGTTGTTTGAAGAAATTTCATGTTGCAGATTGATAAAAGTTTCCCTTTTTAGACAAAGATCAGAAAGTAAAGAAGAAATATGCCCAATGGATAAGGCACTGGTCCACTAAAAACCGGAGATCTATAAACTGAGGTTCTGGACATCTAAAAGGACAGTTGTCCTCCCCAAATGGAGCCACTGTTATTCATCCTTAATTTTGACTCTATCCAAAGATGAATAAATGTAACAAACCCAGATTTCTAGAACAAAATTGCAAGAACATGATGAGTTCTAGAAATCTCAATGCCTTCATCATTTCAAGTCCATTAGTCCACTGAAATCTTCATCTATTTTTCCTAAAAATATTATCTTGATGTTCCTTAGCAGTGATGTTCCTTAAACAGTGTTGTTCCCTAAAGTATTTTTCCTTAAGCTGCTGCTGTTGTTCCTTATTTAGGACCCTCAAGAAACACTACTAAATAAAATGAGACTGTATGTAGGCCATTTTTTCCATCATTTACTAAGCCTATTTCACTCATTTTTTCCCTTTTTCACCCTTCATTTTCCTCTTAACAACTTCAAAATCCATTTTAAACTCATAAAAAATCCTTGTTATGGTATAAAAACCCCCATTTTTTCCTATCGGAACTCACCAAAATGATCAGAAACCCCTCTGTTTGGTCTAAAAGACAGTATTTTATAAATAAGAGTTTAAGCCCCTGAGGGCTTAGATCTTTCGCCCATATGTCTGAGCGCCCATGACCAGGTGCTAGACCCATCGCATCGGGCATTCCTATCACATCGGCCTTCCTCTATAAAATCCTCTTTTTTCCTTCGAAAATTCCTCCCCGCTGATGCGATTAGCACCCTACCCTTAGCCCCTGGTCACATTTTCCCCCACAGGACCGTGCCCCATTGCCCATTTATTAGCCCCTCCATCGCATCATCATTTTCCCTGCTCTTTCCCCCTTTCCTTTGTTCCATCGCCGATGCGATAAGTGCCCTTACCCTGGCCCCTGGTCACTTATCCTCCCATGGGACCATGTCCTTGCGCTTATTCCTAAGCCCCCATCACATCGGCTTTTCCAATAAAACCCTCATTTCCTTTGCAAACTTGCACTATCCGATAATGATACCCTGATAAGATCTAAGCCGTAAATATCTATGATCTAATGGTGATCATTAGCCCCCACCCCTTACCTTCTTGGTTTATCAATCCACCCTCCACACCGATCTCCGTCATTTATCTACATAATCTAATGGTCCTCGTTCATCCCAACAACCTGACTCTTTCGGACCCACCATCCATTACACAAAGCCCTCCTCCAATCATCTCTTGCCATATCTCCTCCACTAAGTTCTCCCCATCGTGGACTTCTCTCCATCACGCTCCCTCGTAGTCGTTGGATCTTCCCCCCCAGATTTGACGGTCTACGATCAATATCGCGTGATTTTTGCATTCAGGGTTTAACGCTCCAAAGTCGCGCGAAATAGGTGGTATTACAAAGGCCACGTGGCGCATTATAATTGGATTGCGTTCCCTCTAGGAAAAACCACTTACCGCCCGAGGGTCATGTGAAAATTGTCGATGGTTTTCCAAAAAAACCACTTATGCCCATTTTCGCGCCAAAGTCCATTTAAATTATATTTCGCCCTTTGCCATTAAAATTCCTTCCTCCATGCATTCCGCCTCTCTACAACCTCCTTCGCCAGCCTCCGAAGCAATATTCCCGACCCTGCATGGTTTTTATTAACGTTTTTTTTGTCTTGTGCAGGTTTGATGGCAGTTTTGAAGGTAAAAACCCTTCCCACTGTCTGTAAAGGGATAGGGTCAAAGATCATCATCCGAGGAATACTGTTAAATGAAGAAAAGAAATTTCCAAGGCATAAATCCGATTCTTTTAATCAAATATTACATGAATATTTGTTATTCAAATCAACCCCCCCCCCCCCCCAACATTAAGGTCCTCTGTCCACAATAGCGAAAGGAAAAGCGCAGTGGAAGAAACAAAGGGTTAAAGACCGAGAACCAAAGAAATGGAATTAAAAACTTGTCCAAGTCAGCAAGAAAAGCGTAAAGCAACAAAGACAGAGAAGATTGAAGATGAAAGATTGCGCACACAGACCAAAGATTAGAAAGTTTAATCCTGTATTATCCAGGTTAAATGCAGTTTAAAAGTGAATACAGTCAGCAAAAGGATAATTACAGGCCCAAGAAATAGAGGATCAAAAGGTTAAGAGAAATCAGATGAAGTGTTAAAGGACAGTAAAGAAGATTGATTTAACAAGGCAGATCAAGGCTAAAGAGCCTTAAAACACAGTTAATGGTGAATTAAAGGCAGATTAAGCCCAAAGAGAAGTTTTATGATTAAAATCAAGAAGACTTAGGCTTGAAGATAGCCTTGAACACATCAAAGGAGCAGTTATTCACTTAATAACTCAAAATGTACACCTTTCATTTACTTTATGTCTCAAAGGGAAAACTGGCAGTTATTACACAAAAAGATATTTTAAAACTACCAGAAAGTTATTGTAAAAGACAGAAAAGAGCCTCAAAGTCAATATTTTCATCTATTTTATCCTTAGGAAGTAATGTTGGCATGTGTTGTCCTTGATGGTGATGAAATAAGATTGTTGGCAATATGATGCAAAGTGTTGTCCTTGATGGCAACCTACTTGATGAAGTTGTCCTTGATGGAAACTGACTTGCCCTATTTGTTAATGATGTAAATCTAATGTATCTACAGAGCAGTACAGATGTAATGGAGAAAGGAATTCCTGTAAGGGCCAGAGAAATGATTAAAATGGTATGTCACAAAGCATACGCGGGTTTGTAAAGGCAAAGTAGCGTATGTACGCGGAAAAGTGCTTACCAAGTAGCATATGCCTATTTACGCTCTAAATTTATAAAACCAGGGGACTTTACCATGGTATTGGCCCATAATATTGAGCGTTGGATTATATATTTGATCCCGTCCAGGAATACCATGGGAAGTTGTGTGGTTTTGGCTCATGGTATTGACAAAGGCTAAATCTATATAAGGAGAAGAATGCAATAAGGCAAGTGTGCATAAGGCCTGGTTTTGAATGAATACCTTCACTTTGAAGTATATCCGCATGGAAGGGTAACAATATTGATTGATCCGAATCAATAATGCACCTATGAAGAAAATGATGAAGAGGGATCTCTAAATCTGAAATGACTATGTATTTTCTATATATGTTTATGGAAATTTTAGATCCGGGAGAGATGAAATTAATATTTTTCCGAAGTGAAGGGTAACATCCGAGCTATTTATTCGTTCGAAGAATTTGCGCCCGCCCTACAAAGTTTAAAGATCTATACGCAGGTTTGCTCATAAAAATCACGTGCATACGTAGGTTGGCTTTAGCAATCTCAGCAAAAGTGCGTATGGAATGTAAGGATGGTTCTTTGGAATATGTGCAAAAGTATGCTTTTGTGTTTGTCTCTTTATGAAAGCACGTATATACGCAGTTCAAACAGAAAGTAAAAGCACGTATGGAATCTATTTTTTCTCATATGTGGAACAATGTCCATTTGTTCATTGGGTTTCATCGTTATCTGTCTATAATGTATTCATACAGATCTGGGTTGTTTGAATGTTGAATATGCTGATGATTATGTTAATTGAAGATCAGTTGTTGGTTGATTGGTTCAATGAATGAATTGATGGGGTTATAAGTTTCAGTTTGATGTATTTTGGGCTTAAATGTGTGGAGTGGGTCCAGTCTGAAAATATGATGAAAAGAGGCCTACAAGGTGTGTTGTGTGGAAGCTGTTGGATTAAGTATGAAAATTGATGAAACGTGGTCCGTAGTGGTGCTGAGGGTCGAAGCCTTCAGTGAGGGGATTGTAGCTCCCTTCCAGTGGTATTTGGTAAATGAGAGTAGGGGATAGTAGCTCCCTTCCAGGAGAGGCTGGTAAACGAGAGCAGGGGGTAGTAGCTCCCTTCCAGGAGAGGTTGGTAAATGAGAGCAGGGGGTTGTAGCTCCCTTCCAGGAGAGGCTGGTAAATGAGAGAAGGTTGTAGCCTTCTGCAGGTGGGTGCCTGCGTGCTGGTATGAGTCTGCGCCAGTACAACGTTGTAAGAAGTTTTTCTTTATAATAAATATTGAAGACTAAGACGACAAAGAGAAGGGTTTTCTCCCAAATTGGGTTTCCACCTTAAACTCGGTGTTCATGTGTGTTTTTTATGTGTGATGATTTGTCTTGCTCTTACCGAACCTTTTATTCTGTCAAACATCTAATGAATGAATGATGCAATGATCTAAGTAAATAATTATCTGCATAATGAGATCTCTGATAATACGCAAGTTTTATTAAGGATATCCGCGTGTATACGTGAGTTGGGTTCATTAAAGTAGCGTATGGGTTTTAGAGAAAGAAAAAGTAAAAAAAATTTAGTCATATCTAAATACTGATTCACCCCCCCTCTCAGTATTTTTCCCAACAATTGGTATCAGAGCCAGGTCCTTCTGAAGGAGCTTGATCGCTTGAAGGAGATCCGTCACAATGGGAAGGAAGCAAAAGAAGAAGGCTACTCAAAAGGAGATATCTCAGAAAACATGTGCAGCAGAAAATGAAGAAGAGGAAACAGGTATTGATTGTTGTTCTTGTGATTCACGTTCTTGTGCATGCAATGGTGAAGATAGTGAAAGTAATGTTATGGATCTAGAAGAAGCTCTCAAGATTAAAGTTGAAGATCAACAAAGATCATTTAATGAGAGAGAATCTATATACAAAGAGATGATCTCTAGAATGAAAGAACAGATAGAAATGTATCAAAAACTACAAGATAAAGCAACCTATCAAAGTAGAAGACTTGAAGTAGAAATCATCTTTCTCAAATCAAATCTGGAAAAAACAAATAAGAAGAATGAAGAACTTTTACAAACTTGTGAAGAACAAGAAAATGGGTTGAAGGAAGAGATTTTAAAATTGAATGATCAAGTAGAAGAAGGAAGAAGGGTTGAAGAAAGTATGAAGAAGAAATGCCAAATATTGGAGGTTGAGGTAAATGTTTTGAAAGGTAAATTAGAAGAAAAAGATAAACTCTTGAGGTTTCAAGATAGCACTAAGATTCTGGACAATATTCTTAGTAGTCAAAGGTCTCCTTCTGTTAAATTTGGTCTTGGTTTTCATGAAACTGTTAAAGGAGAATCTAGTTCACAAGGAAGTGCTAAAGTTTCAAAGGATATCAATGCAAAACCTGATGTGTTGAAAGAAACAAAAGTTCAACCGAAAATCATGAACTCTCAAAAGAAATCATTCCCTTCTTTGATCAATAATGTTGAATGCTTTAAATGTCATAATTATGGGCATGTTGCAGCCAATTGCAAAAGAAGATTGTTTCAGTCTCAAACAAACAGATTCTACACAGAAAGGTACTCAGGTTTCTTTAAGGGATATTGTTTTTCATGCAGAAAGTATGGTCATAAAGCAGCTGATTGCAATAGAAGAAAGAATAGAAAAACACATTATGATCCCTATGCTTACTTTTCTGGTCACACAAGATTTTATTCTTATAACAAGTATGGACATGTAGAAAAAGAATACAGGATGAATAGATCTGAGAAATTGGATAATTTCCAGCACACAATAAGAAATTTCAAGCAAAACCGGAAAAGGAAGGAGGACTGATAAAAAACGTAGGGGATAATAATCCTACTGCAGTCATCCGCTTCTAAAACTTACTTCTCATAATGATTGCAGGAGTAATGTGAGATACCTTCTAGGGATTAGTAATGTATCATCACAGGGGGAGCAATGTATGGTGATTCTCATGGTTGGTTTGGTAATTCTGGGTATGTTTATTTCTGACAGTGCATCTGATGTGAAGAAGATAGGTACATGTGGCATAAGTTTAGGGGGAGATGAAGTTGTGAAATTTTTCAGAATCTCACTTTCCATACCTGGGTTTCGTGAACTAAAGCCGCTTATACACGCGAGTTCCGCTGGAGACAGAAGCATATTCCTTTCTGATAAGAAAAATAGTGATTCAGCTAAAGATCAGGAGCACAGGTTCAAGGGGAGCATCAATCTAACTACTAATGATTGCATTTTTGGCATTGTATCTACTTATTCCTTAGTTCTCGTAATACTCATGCTCAAATGACGGTGACATGATACATGGTTTCTTATGATGAGATTATGGATGAGCCTTGATTGCTTTTTGCTAAAGAGTATCTTTTGTTTTCACACATGGATGAGATGAAAATTTTATGATGCAAAGATAAGGATAGATCATGCAGAATTTGTTGCTGATGACTATTGACATAATTCCTACACATGTTACATCATGATTATGAAATAAATAAATCATGAAGATCTTTATGATAACAGATCACATGAATGATTTCTTGATACATATTGTCTATTGAAGAAGATTGTTCTGGTATGATAATTCCTCTTGAAGAATATCTTGATGCTGCAAAGAGCCTGAAGGCTTGGTTACTGATGTGCTTATGCTACAACTGTTGGATGACACTTGAAAAAATAGCTACATTGTCCTATCTATCTTCTCTCATATATTCCAGGGAAGCATTCGAATATCTCAGACAGAAGCTGGGAATAGTCTCTACCATACAGAAGATCAGATCTACTTAAAATTTAGAAGATTATATTGGATATGCGGATTTTCTGAAACACAGTTGCATATGTACGCGAGTTTATGCATAGAAAACCGCGTATGGGTGTGTGCTGACAAATTTTTGGGGTTAGCATTCTTCAGCACAACTATGGTGCTGTTGGGTATCTCTGGTGATTTTTCAGCTCTCATATTTATGTTTCATTCTCTGATATCTGATGAAGATGCATTGATGATTTGTTGTTGAAAGTGTTCAGGATGCACAAGCTAAGGTGGAGCATTGGTCATATGGAAAGTAATGCATTGTTGGCATTATGATGGTTCTGAAATATGATCTCTCTCTTGAGGTATTTTTGATGTTGGTCATAAAAAGTCATATTTGTAACTTAATGAAAAGGTCATGTTGAGACCTATGATGTAAAATTGTAATATTCAGTCATGTAAGGACTTGATCAAATTTGTAAACCCACTTGGTTGGGTAGTTGAGTCAAAATGTGTAAATCCACTTGGTTGGGTACTTGAGTCACATATGTTTGGATCATTGATGTAAGTATGAGTCCTTGGTGATAGGAAAGGTCATAGAGTCATGTACTTCATTGAAAAATATGTTTTCAGCATGAACTCAGGGGGAGCATGGTAACTTCAGTGCACATCAGATCTACAAAGCTCTTCTTTCTACAAGAGAAGAAAAACCTTGTTTTGGCTTTGATCCGCCCTTTGCCCTTGATGTCAAAGGGGGAGAGTAACATGGTGTTTGAATAGGGGGAGAGTATCATGGTGTTTTCATAATGGTTATAATCAATGTATCTATCTGTTGTGGTGATCAAACACCATCATGGTTGCCATCAAGTCCAAAGGGGGAGATTGTTGGCAATATGATGCAGAGTGTTGTCCTTGATGGCAACCTACTTGATAAAGTTGATGGAAACCTACTTGATGAAGTTGTCCTTGATGGAAACTGACTTGTCCTATTTGTTAATGATGTAAATATGATGTATCTACAGAGCAGTGTAGATGTAATGAAAAAAGGAATTCCTGTAAGGGCCAGAGAAATGATTAAAATGGTATGTCACAAAGCATACACGGGTTTGTAAAGTGGAAGTAGCGTATGTACACGGAAAAGTACGTACCAAGTAGCGTATGCCTATTTGTGCTCTAAATTTATAAAACCAGGGGACATTACCATGGTATTGGCCCACAGTATTGAGCGCTGGATTATATATTTGATCCCGTCCAGGAATACCATCGGAAGTTGTGTGGTTTTGGCTCATGGTATTGACAAAGGCTAAATATATATAAGGAGAAGAAGATCATAGTGCAAGTGTGTGCATAAGTCTGGGTTTTAATGAATACTTCACTTTGAAGTATATCTGCATGGAAGGGTAACAATTATTGATTGATATAAATTAATAATGCACCTATGAAGAAAATGATGAAGAGGGATCTATAGATCTGAAATGACTATGTATTTTCTAGATCTGTTTATGGAATGTTTAGATCTGAGATGAGGTGAATATTTTCTGAAGTGAAGGGTAAGATCTGAGCTATTTATCTATTCTGAAGAGTTGCGCAGCCCTACAAAGTTTGAAGATCTATACGCAGGTTCGTGGCAGAGAAAGCGTGTATATACGTAGGCTGGCTTCAGCAAAAGCACGTATGGAATGTGAGATCAGTTCTGAAATATGTGCAGAAGTATACGCAGGTTTGTCTCTGTGAAAGCGCGTATATATGCAGGTTTAGTGAATTTAAGGCGCGTATGGAATCTAGGGTTTTACTGAAGTATGTGGAATGAAATGTCTGACCTGTTTTTTTGTTTCACTGCTATCTGTCAATGATGTATTTGCACAGATCTGGGTTGTTTGAATGTTGATTATGCTATTGATTATGTTGATCAAAGATCAAGTTGTTGGTTGATTAGTTGATGATTCAATGAATGAATTGATGGGGTTATAAGTTTCAGTTTGATGTATTTTGAGCTTAAATATGTGGAGTTGGATCCAATATGAAAATTGATGAAACGTGGTTCATGGTGGTGGTGAGGGTTGAAGCCTTCAGTGAGGGGGTCGTAGCTCCCTTCCAGTGGTAGCTGATAAACGAGAGCAGGGGGTAGTATCTCCCTTCCAGGAGAGGCTGGTAAACGAGAGTAGGGGGTAGTAGCTCCCTTCCAGGAGAGGCTGGTAAACGAGAGCAGGGGTTTGTAGCTCCCTTCCAGGAGAGGCTGGTAAACGAGAGAAGGTTGTATCCTTTTTCAGGTGGGTGCCTGCGTGCTAGTATGAATTTGCGCCAGTACAAAGTTGTAAGAAGTTTTATTTATAATAAATATTGAAGACTGAGACTACAACAACGATCATTTTCTCCTGAATTGGGTTTCCACCTTAAATCCTGGTGTTCATGTGTGTTGCTTATGTGTGATGATTTATTCTGTTCTTACTGCACATGTTTACTACTTACTAAACATCTAATGAATGAATGATGCAATGATCTAAGTAAAGAATTATCTGCATAATGAGATCTCTGGTAATACGCAAGTTTTATTAAGGATATCCACGTGTATACGCGAGTTGGCTTCAGTAAAGTAGCGTATGGGTTTTAGAGAAAGAAAAAGTAAAAAAATTTCAGTCAGCCCTAAATACTGATTCACCCCCCCTCTCAGTATTTTCCCCAACAAGTAAAGACATATTTAATACACAAATAAGTAGTTGAGAAACATTCCTACCTTATGCCATGCATGGTTTTTAAGGATAGGAGTGCATTCACTGTGTCATTAATAACATTTTGAACCCTAGATAGTTCCACCTCCTCATTTGCAGCATAAATACTGCATTTGAACTCATTGTACAAGGGGGTATTTGATAACTCTTTGAAGTAATACATAGTTCTATTGATATTGAAGAGAAATTAATGTACTGGAACCTGTGGATGTTTTGACCTATTTTTGGATGGAGAAAGCTCTGTCATTGGATCGCTGAGCTTGGCTATTGGTGAAGTATTCTAAACTGTTTAATGTTTTTCCTATTTTCATTTTGTTTTCATCATCTCTTGCTTGTAGTAGAGTAAAATTTTTAGGCTAAGAAATGTCTCCTAGAAGCACCTTAGACCTGTTTACTCTTCACTATCTTTATGTTTTCATCTATTGAATGTTTGATTGAGTAAGTTTAACCTCTTTTTCAACCTTAAAGCTTGTTTATTTCAGAATTAATTCAATACAATTGGCCTGAAGATCATTTATGGTTTTCCCTAATTCTTGTTGACACTTTAAAAACTATTTATGAAGTCTCCTTTCAAAGTACCATTGTCCAAAGTTTTCCAAAGAGGTTTGTTTTGATCATACCCTTTGTACTTGCTCAAATAATTGTTTTGAAATTCTTTATAATTGCAGTCCTTGATGTTTAGGAGTTCCCTCTTCTATGAATGCAGTTATCTGTTTATCTTGAATGTTTTCTTATCCTTGAGAGTGAAATCTTTGATGAAATAGAGCGTTCCTCGACTCTTAGATTTCATTTTGAAAGTTTGGTTTGAAATTATTATTTGCTGAAGTATAGTTTCTAGAATTCATGGTTAGCCCTGTCTATAAATTACTTCTTCATGTTTAAATGATACTTTAAGTCCCTCTGTTGAAGAGTACATATAATTAAGGATTCTTAACTGCCCTTAGTTCTACTTTTCATTCTAAAACCCTTAATGTTCATTCCATTTCACCTGAAAATTTGTTGATCTAATAGCCAAGTTATATTTTCCCTTTGATACCCCTAATTCATCTACAAATTTGTTACAAACTTCTAGTTGACTCCATTGCCCAATGACTTAGAGATTTCCCTTTTCTATCTATGCTCCCTAGATCATCATGTCCCACAAAACAATTAAACAAACTCAAGCTCAATAACTAGCCTAAAATCAACCTTTTACAAGCAATCAAGCTATATCCATACAAAACATATTGAGAGATCTCTCTATGAGACTAGGAGGGCTAGATCCTAGAGCTCTAAAGACTGGTTTTTGTGTTTCCTTATCATTTGGTTTTCCAATCGGCCAAATCACAGGATACCAACATGTCAAGCAACTTTAGTGGAAACACTTGCAGGTAACAAGTTGCATTTATGATTTCCTAGCGGGTTTTGGCATGCATGGTATATGCATGTGTATTTTTTGTTTGCTTTTTATCAGTGGAAATGATTTTTCTGGGTTTTGACAGTGTTTTTAGCCTTTCCTTACTATTTATAGATCACCATGGTGTGATGGGATTCATTTTTGGTTGAGATTTGGATTGCCAGAAGGTTTTGGATTCGGGTGAGGTGGTCTCGGGAAACTCCCAAGGGTTGGGGGTGGAGATGGTTTTCTTTCAGAAGCCCTCAATAGGTGGGTGAAAATAGGAAAATTCCTTAAGGTATAGTGAAGGAATTCTAAGGCATCTAAGCTCGGTTTGGATTTGTGATCCCAGGCCCAGTTTAGGTGAGATCACAGTATGGTGAGGGTGGAGGTGGTTCGACCTCTAGATTCCCTTATTTTTTTTTGAATTGGTTTATCCCATAAGATCCCACATTCATTCTTGGAATATGGAATGGGGGTGATTGGTTGAAAGAAATATTTTGTTCATCCCAATCTATGGTGAGGTGGTACGTGGAATTCCCACGCCTGCTTGGCTAATAAGAAATAAGTTTATATTGCTTTTGATGAGTAAATTTACTTGTGATTTTGTGGCTTTAATGGTTGTTCTATAATTTTTATCTATTTGGTTATATGTTGGTTATAAGAATGGTTATGTGACATATCTAAGTATTCCTCTTATTGCATTTTCATTAATGAATATCTAGTTCATGAATGTATGACCTAACTAGTGTTATGACAACTATTGTGAGAAGGCATTAGTCCTTCTTGTTAAACCTAAAATAGGTTTTCAGATACTTATGTTGCGATATGCATTCATGAACTATAGGTTGCATGTTTACCATTTGTTCAATGAAACTGGTTGGGAAGGGTCAGGTCAAGTATTGGTTCAAGTTTTGGTTTGCAAGCTTTGTTTCTATGTCACACATCATTTTTTAAAGTTTCACTAATTTTTGGAAAAGGCCTATGTCTTAGCCATGAATAAGTGGCTCAGTATTTGGGTTCATTGGCATAGAACTGACCAGAAAATTTCATACTTGCTAATAGGTAGGCCTGTGGGAGTTGCTGGAGGCTTACAATCACTTTCATGCCTTGGCAAGGGAGATAATGAGGCTCTAGTTCAGTGGAAAAAAGAGTTATCTCAGGGGTTTTACACCTGGAGGGGTTTGGTTTCTCTTGGAGGCCCTGTAACACCAGAGGGAAGTTAGTGAGGTATTAAGTGGTCAACTCGAATTCCTTAAGGTCATATAGGAGGTTGAGTCTTATCATAGTGACCCTCATCTCATGTTTACCCCGAGAAAGCTGGTGAAAGTGATTAAATGTGTGAGGTGGGTTGCAAAAATCATATGGGCCAAATTTCCCAGTATCCCTAATAGTTATGGACGAAGGGAGCGATTATGGAAATTACCAGCAAAATTGGAAATTTATACTATGTGGACGAAGATGTATTGGACTACTAGATAAGAAGAAAACATGGTTTCTTGGGAAAATTGATCTATCTGGATGACTTCTTGCTACAATTGACATTTACTGGGCTACCTTCTCCATCAGACAATAAGTTGACTATTGAGGAATCACCTTCAGGTTCTTTGGATGTCAAGAAATTGGGTATATGTTAGCTGATTGTACCAATCACCATGAGGGAAGAATTTATAAGGACAAAAATCACACTTTGGAAAACTAGATGTTATTAAGAAAAAATTCAGAGGCCGCTCAAGATAGTCCCCCACAAGAACTATCAGAATTGGCTATAGAAAGTGACCCTTCTGATGAAAATTCCTAGCCAATAATGTGAGAGAATTCTCCACATGTTGTGGCTAGAAGAGTTCTAAAATCTTCAAGGAAATGTACCAGCAAAGGTGGCCACACCTTAGCTATCAGTTACACTTAGGGTAGATAGGATTAGTCTAATTAGTGAGGAAGTTGAACAGTTGATTTGTGTCAGGCTATTTGGTTTCTTTTGATAGAATTATAGCATTATTATATAATTAGGCTTTTATGTTAAGAAAAAATCGGTCCTCAAGAAGGAGCCGAACAGTCATGTAAAAGATTATAAATTGTAACCCTTGATATAGAGTAAAGGGGGTATTTTGCAGTGAAATATTAAATTGAGAAGCATTTCTCTCTATTGAATAAATTTAGGCTCATTGGCTATCTGTGTGTGTTGTTGGGATTTTTCTCGAAGGACTCATTCCTTCGATTTGAGAACTTTGTGTATAACTTGAATAAGAACCAATTCTGTATGGAATTTCCTTATTTCCCTCTGATTGTCTTTCAACTCATATTCTCAACGAATGAATTGAATGTGTTTGTTTTGTATAGAAAAATTGAAGAAGGTCGAATAGAGGCTCTGCTGGAAGAGTGAAATCATAGTCAGGCTTCATTTATTCAAAGAATATTGAAACACTGTCTGTTGGAGCGAATACTGTTGTTTTGTTGTTTGGTTTAATGATATCAGTGAGGTCGTTCACAAATTCAAGCAGAGAAGGCAAGTTGAAGGAATAAATCAAATTCGCATGGAAATTTGGGCTAACACTGTTCAAATACCGGATTTGTCAGAAGACGGTTTTGGAGGAAGATACCACTGGTTTCACATTTTATTTTGGCCTGGAGTGGTTTCTAAAATAAAAATGTGATCCTGTTAGAATGTTCCACGTCACCAACACAATACTGCCCATTTTGCATTTTTTCTGAGAATTAAAGTCCCGCTCACAAAAAAGTGTGAATCCCGTCGGATCTGGGTTGTGGAAGAGCAAACGGCAATCGCAATTAAAGTTGCAAGGAGGATAATTCGAGGTATGGCCCAGTGGGTTTGATAATTATTGATTAATTGTTTGGGATATGAATATGTGGGCCAGCGTTGATAAGTGTTTATGCTGAAAGTTTAATGGGTTTTAATATTTTAATGTTAAGCCTTAGATATTGTTCAAAAAGGGTTGAACCGTCGGTTCATATACTTTTAATGCCTTATTCCAAAAGGGGTTCGCACAATAGTTAAGGAGTTTTAAAAGGGAAATATAGTCACGGTGCTTTAATTAAAATACCAAAGGTCATATTATTTGGGAGGTGATATAACATCAAACTATGGTATTTCATTAATCAAATTCCATGAATTTGATAAACGAAATTGAAACAAAAATTTGAAGAAGACTCCTTTGGTGAAAGAAAATATAGAGCCACAAAAGAGTGAAAAGCTCTCCTTACCACCTGCACCCCAAATTTTCTATCATTTGTGGTATCAGAGCAGATTTCAAGACATTTTTGCAGAGACTGAATTGACTTCCAAAAGTAGAAGAAGAAATCCAGCATGGCTATCCGAGTTGCTAGAGGTGTTGCTGGTAGAAGAAGAGGCAGGCCAGTTGCCAATGCAGAAGTATTAGAGACCTTGCAGTAGCTCCAAGCCAGATTGGAAGCAATGTAATTAGGACACCCAAGAGATCCTGAGTATGTCAGTGAACCTGAAACTGAAGAAGAGGCAAGAGAGAATGTTGAGATTCCTCCTAAGATGAGACTCCTTAAATCTGTTCTGGGGTCTACATCCAAGCCTAGACTTGAAGTGTCAAGCTTTGTAGGAGGATTGAATCCAAAAGAATTGATAGACTAGATTAATCAGATGAATAAATGTTTTGATTATGAAGAGATGGGTGAAGACAAAAGAGTCAAATTTGCAGTAACAAGATTGAAGGGACATGCAGCACTTTGGTGGGATGGAGTGCAAGTAGAGAGAAGGAGAGCTGGTAAACAACCAATCAAGAGTTGGACCAGAATGGTGGCAAAACTAAGAGGTAAGTTTTTGCCTAGTGATTATCAACTTACATTATTTAGACAAAGATTGATGACAGTGAAATAATACACATAAGAGTTTTATAAAATAAGTATAAGAGCTGGACAAATCCAGGACACAACAGAGAAGGTTTCCATGTATGTAAATGGTCTCAAGTTGGAGATCCAGGATTAGATAAGTATTTTGTCTCCTAAGACAGTATAAGAGGCTTATCAAATGGCCTTGAAAGCTGAAGAGAAACTCCTGAGAAAGCAGTCTGCCAAAGGAAGAGGTACTTTCCGATGAAAGGGAAGTCAGGGTGATAGAGGAAGGTCTACAACACCTAGAGATGGAGCTAGCAGTAGCTCACCTCAGAATGCATCCACAGAAGGTGATGCAAGGGGCAGAAGGGGTTCCTACAAAGGAAGAGGAGGCAAAAAAAGAGGAAGAGAAGTGAGGTGTTACAGATGTCACCAATTGGGACATAAACATTGTTGGGGTCCTGTGTTTTGATAGATTGGCTTACCAAAAGACAAGGCAACATACAAACTGAACTTTAGAGCTCTAGGATCTAGCCCTCCTAGTATCAGAGAGGTATCTCTCAATATATTTATAAAGATGTGTCTTGAAAGGTTTAGAAGTTGATTTTAGGCTAGTTATGAAGTTCAAGGTTGTTTGTTTTTGTTTGGTTGGACAAGTATGTTTCATGTGGTATAGATAAAGCATGGGAATCTACAAGCCATTGGGCAATGGAGTCATGTGAAGTCCAAATAGTTTTGACTGAGAAGGAAGGGAAACCAAAGGGAAAATCTAACTTGGTCTAGGATCTGTTGAATAATATAGGTGAAATGGAATGGACATTAAGGACTAAGAGTGAAAAAAAAACTAAACCCTTTCTCAATAGCTTAAAGGATTCGGGGAATGACCTATTTCCTCCAGTAAGCTCACTGCTTTGGACTTAATCAATATAAACACTCAAAGAAAGGAGAAATGTAGACTAAACCTTCTAAATGAATTATAGGATTCGGGGAACGCCCTATTTCCTCCTTCAAGTTCACCTTTGAGAGTTTAACCAACAGAACATACAATTGCATTCAAAGAAGAGGGAACACCTTAGAAATCTAGGGCTACAATCATAGGGGCCTTCAACACAATGATAACAATAAAGAACAGAGGGTATGATTGAGACAAACCTCACTGTTAAACTGCAAGCATTAATAATCAAAGGTAGAATTCAGACATAATATTAAGTGGTAAAGAAAGAGGGAATGCCTAAATAGTCTTTGACACAACCGAATTAACCATTTCTGAATTAAGAAAAACTGAATATAAGAGAGCTATTAGAATACCCTGTCACATTCAGTAGCAGAAAACATATAAACAGTGAAGGATAAACAGGTTAGAGGTTCTTATAAGATACATTTCTCTACCTAAAATTTTTATCCTACTGTAAGCAAAGCATGATGGAACAAAGTGGAAACACAGGAAGTAACATAGACAATAAGAAGTACATCACCAAAACCAGGCTCATGGATCCGATGTTCTAGCCTCCTTCATCAACAGAAAAACACAGATCTTCACACTCCTTTAGAACACCAAAGCTTCTTCAAAGCAGCAATATGTATTACCTTAGAAATAAAAAAATGCCAACTCTTACAATGTATTTTCAATGAGTTTTTATAGATGAATGAGGAACTGGAGTAGTAGATATGGACTTAAATGGTCCATTTAAGACAGAGGGGATGGAAGTATCAATTGCCCATTCTTCTTAATAGCTCTACATTGACTATGTGTACTCTTTTAGGCTGTTTCGGAAGTCCTTTGTCAGGTTGATAATAACCTCAGGTATGTTCTTTGAAGTACTTGCTGACTGTAGGTACTATGTTTTGTCTTCCGAAGTGAGCGAGGTGACTAAAGGTCTCGTAGGTCTCTCCATACCTCAATAACTGTTGTCTGACAGTCTTAAAGAGCTTCTGCCAGTGAAATAATATTGAAGGGCTCGAGGAGGCATGGAGACTTCTGTAGGAAGGTGTCCTTTTGGAGAAACCATGCTCTGCTAACATTAAACACAGATATGGCTTGTTTCATGTGCATTTGGTCTTCAATCTAAGTCTCTGTCCTTTAAACACTAGATTATGACATTAATATTCAATAATGGGCTTTAAATACCTTAAATCGTTCACTGATACTCTCTGTCGCTATTGTTGACTATCTCTGTCTGCGTATTTGCAGGTTTAATGGCGTTGGGGGTTTTTTAAAGAGTTGGTAACTTTGACTTGGATAAAACATGTGTTTAAAAACCCCTCTCAGGAGTCTTTCCTACTATCTCTGGCTCTGAAAAAGCTTCTTATGCGCCACCATATTACACTAACAGTGATTATGTAGAAAGGAATGGTTTTCACCATCTGTAACCCTACAAGACACAATAAACTTGTTAAGAAATCTATGTGGGAGGGAGGATGGATGCTGTGGAGGCCTATGGAAGCGATAGCGGAGCAGTGGAAAACTGATGAAAAACATGCGGAATGGGAAGAAACTAATGAAAATGAATGAAAGTGGGACCTTTGGATGGTGGGACCCGGTGGGTGGAGGGCGATTAGATGCGGACCATCAGATCTTAGGAGGAGATCGACGGTTGAAATGTTTTGATGAAGTTAAATGGTCACGCGATGAACAAATATGCATGGAGGATGCGATGCAATGTAGACCGTCAATCTGGATCGAACGGACAATCACGATTGGATCGGCGGAGGCAGAGAATGACACTTTAAGGAACTTCCGATTGGTGATCAGCGATCAAGTGCCAACCGTTGGATTGCGTGGGGGATCAACGGTGGAGATTCAATCGGTGGGGAGACAGACAAGGGTAAGGAGCAGGGAGCGATTGAGCGACTGCCATCCGATCTAGAGGCAGATCGACAGCTCTGATATAATCGGAGGGTGATAGGGGAGAGGAGATGGGCACACTATGATTTGTGCTGGACCGTCGGATCTTTTCAAGATCAACAGCTAGTATCGCAGCAAGAACACAAAATAGGAAAGTCAATCACATCGGAGATTTTTGGAGTGACAAAGGAAATGCGCTCACCCGCTCTTCTGATTGAGATAAGTGCCCTGAGCTTAAACGCTTGGTTCCAGTGCTCGGTTACATGGTGGGGAAGTGGTTAGGGTTGGACCAAAAGGGGCTAGCCTGTATTATGGTGAAAGTGGGTTTTTTAGGCAAAAGGGAGGTTTTTAAGGCTAAAAGGGGAAATCGGTAGAGGGAAAAAGGGACTATTAAACCAAACAAAGTGTATTTGAAGGGTTTAAACGGGAACTTTGATGGTTTAGAGGGATAAGGAGGGGATTTTGAGGGTTTTTGGGGGAAATTTGAGAAGGGAAAAAAGGGGTGAAAATGGGGAATTTGCAGGGATACAAGGGAGCAGATGGAGGTTTTCTTGAGCACAATTCTTTCACCACATTGAGGATTTTTTAGTGGAAACAACAGTGAAGATATTTTCAAGGGAAAAATACACATATAGGCTTCAAGAATGAGAGATTTTCAGAGGAAATATATCTCTTGAAGGCTCAAAAAAATATTTAGCCACCATTTGGTACATCAGAATTTATAGGTGGCTAAAAAACACTATGAATGCCCAGAGAATATGGGTACCAGTCAGAGAAATGCAATTTTTTCTTAGATTGGAGAAGAGGCAGCAAGGCTGTCTGAAACAAAAGAAGCAATTCTTCCAGAGAAAGGAGAATTTTTGGTGGTCAATAAGGTTTTTTTGAAGCAAACAAAAGAAGTTGCTAAACCAGCACAGAGGAAGACTTTGTTCAGGAGTGTGTGCAAAGTCCAAGGGAAATGCTGTCAATTGGTCATTGATAGTGGCAGCATAGAAAATTTGGTCTCTACAGAGGTGATAGAGAAGCTAAAATTGAAGACAAGGGAACACCCAACACCCTACAAGTTGTCATGGCTTCATAAAGGACACCAACTGATTGTCAAGGAGCAATGTGAGATAGAGTTGTGGATGGGAAGCTACAAGGACAAGGTCATGTGTGATGTGATGCCTATGGATATGTGTCACATACTACTGGGTAGACCTTGGCAGTATGACAGAGCAACAGTACATGATGGTAAGAAGAACACTTACAAGTTATTTTAGGATGGAGTGCATCACACATTGATACCTATGGAGGAAGGAGAACCATCAAGCAGGAAGTCTGATCCAAAGACTTTATTGTTGAGTGGGAAAGAGTACTTACAGCAAATTGAAGAGGAAGAGGTAAATTTTTCTTTAGTTTGAAAACCTAAGGTAGTGCTTACTTCCACAAAAATTTCTGATTTGCTAATTGAAATTCAAGAAATGCTAGACAATTATTGTGATATTGTTGTGGATGATTTTCCTGATGAATTGCCACCTGTAAGAAAAATCAGCCATCATATAGATTTGATTCCAGGATCAAATCTGCCAAACAAAGTAGCCTACAGAATGACTCCCACAGAGAATGAAGAAATCAGAAAGCAAGTGCAGGAATTGGTTGACAAAGGTCTGATCAGAGAAAGCTTGAGTCCATGTGCATTACCTGCAATGTTGAGCCCAAAGAAAGATGGAGGTTGGAGAATGTGCACTGATTCAAGAGAAATCAACAAGATAACAGTCAATTATAGATTTCCTTTGCCTAGGATTGAATATTTAATGGACTGTTTGAGTGGAGCAAAATATTTTTCAAAATTAGATTTGAAAAGTGGATACCATCAGATTAGGATAAAGGAGGGTGATGAATGGAAAACAGCCTTTAAAACAAATGAAGGATTATATGAGTGGTTGGTAATGCCTTTTGGGTTATCAAATGCACCTAGTACTTTTATGAGGCTCATGAATGAAGTGTTAAGAGAATTTATTGGTAAATTTGTAATAGTATATCTGGATGACATATTATTTTTCAGAAAAACAAAGGAAGAACATTTAAGGCATCTTAATTATGTCTTGAAGAAGTTACATCAAGAGAAGTTGTTGATAAATTTAAATAAGTGTTCATTCATGAAAGAAGAATT
Organism: Pinus albicaulis; assembly: GCA_034641835.2. NCBI lineage: Eukaryota > Viridiplantae > Streptophyta > Pinopsida > Pinales > Pinaceae > Pinus > Pinus albicaulis. The sequence goes on from JAXQQM020082467.1 coordinate 224,292, forward strand.
GGTATACCTGGGTTTTGTTGTTTCTGCTAAAGGATTGAAAATGAATCCAGAAAAGGTCAAGGCAATTATGGAGTGGCCTTCACCAAGAAGTGTTTTTGAGGTAAGAAGTTTCCATGGACTTGCCTGTTTTTACAGAAAATTCATAAGGAATTTCAGCAAGATTAATGCACCTATCATTGAAACTATAAATAAGGACAAGCAGCCATTCAAATGGACTGCTGAAGCTGAAAAGAACTTTCAGCTTTTGAAACAGAAGATAACTGAAAAGCCTATTCTAGTTTTTCCTGATTTTAACAAACCATTTCAAGTGAAGTGTGACGCCAGTGGAGGAGCTATTAGAGCTGTGTTGAGTCAAGATGATAGGCCTGTAGCATATTTCAGTGAGAAGATGAATAAGACAAGAAGAAAGTACTATTCTTATGAAAAAGAATTTTGTGCAATTGTGCAAGCATTGAAGAAGTGGAGGCATTACTTAATGTCCAAAGAATTTGTGCTATACTCAGATAACCATGCTTTATAGTATATTATGCAGTAGCCCAAATTGAATCACAAACATGCAAAATGGATTGAATATCTCCAGAGTTTCAATTTTTTTTTGAAGCCTATAAGTGGCCAGGCAGATAAGGTAGTTGATGCCTTGAGTAGGAGAAACATGCTTGTTCAGGAAAACCAATTTGAAGTGGTAGGATTTTATTTTCTTAAGGAACTTTATAAAACAGATTTGGATTTCAAAGAAGCATTTGAAGCATGCTACAACTCTGTGTTGATAGACAAAAGTCAGTGGTTGGACTATTTCTTGCAAGAGGGCTTATTGTTCAGAAGAAAGAAATTGTGTGTACCAAATTGTTCTATGAGGGAGAATTTAATCAGAGAAAAGCATAGTGGTGGACTTGTTGGACATTTTGGTACTGATAAAACTTATGAGCAGCTGAGTCATTTTTATTATTGGCCAAGGATGAGATCTGAGGGGGGAAATTTTGTGAAGAATTGTAAAATTTGTCAATATGCAAAGGGGACAAGCCAGAATGCAGGTTTGTACATTCCATTGCCTATTCCAGACAGGCCTTGGGACATGGTAAGTATGGATTTTGTTTTAGGATTTCCCAACAAACAGAGAGGGAATGATGCAAATTTTGTTGTGGTTGATAGATTTTCCAAGATGGAACATTTTACCCCATGCTATAAAACCAGTGATGCCACTCATGTTGCTAATTTGTTTTTCAAAGAAGTTGATAGATTACATGGGTTTCCCAAGAGTATTGTTTCTGATAGAGATACTAGATTTGTGGGCCATTTTTGGAGGACATTGTGGAAGAATATTGGTACCAAACTGAGTTTTAGCTCAGCTTATCATCCTCAAAATAATGGACAAACTGAGGTAGTAAATAGAAGTTTGGAAAATCTTCTAAGGAGTCTTGCAGGAGAGCATCCTAAGCAGTGGGACCATATTTTTCCACAAGCAGAGTATGCATACAATGATTCACCAAACAGGAGTATAGGAAAAAGTCCATTCCATATTTTTTATGGAATGCACCCAAGAGGAATATATAAACTGAGAAACTTGGGAAAGATAGAAATGAGGAGTGTTGATGGAGAAGAATTTGCTTCAGAGATCCAAGCAATACATGAGCAGGTAAAACAGCAGCTACAAGGTAGCAGCATCAAGTACAAGGGCAGAGCAGATTTGAATAGAAGAGAAGTTAATTTTGAAGTTGGAGATTTGGTTTTGGCACACTTGAGAAAGGAAATATTTCCAAAGAAGCAGTATAACAAGCTGAAGTTCAGAAAGATAGGGCCATGCAAGATCTTGAGAAAATTTCTGCTAATGATTATGAAATTGAATTACCTCTTGATGTTGGGATATCTCCAATATTTAATGTTGCAGATTTATACAAGTATGAATATGGTGGCACAGATGAAGGAACAGCAGATAGAGAGCAGATTGAGTGGGTAAAACAATTACCTACAACACAACCTTTACAGCCAGAGAAGATATTGGACAAGAAGGTGTTTAAAAGGACTAGAGGACAAGAATATTTCCAGTATTTGATCAAGTGGAAGGACCAGCCAGATGAAGATGATACTTGGATGATAGAAGTTATGTTGCAGAAGCTAGGCAGTTCTGTAAAAGATCTCATGGATAGGATTCCATGAAGAAAATTTCCCTCAGGATTTTGATGCAGGGGCATTGGACAGTAGCCAACAATGTGAGAGAATTGTCCACATGTTGTGGCTAGAAGAGTTCGAAAATGTTCAAGGAAATGTACCAGCAAAGGTGGCCAAACCTTAGCTGTCAGTTACACTTAGGGTAGATAGGATTAGTCTAATTAGTGAGGAAGTTGAACAGTTGATTCGTGTCAGGATATTTGGTTTCTATTGATAGAATTATAGTATTATTATGTAATTAGGCTTTTATGTTAAGAAAAACCGGTCCTCAAGAAGGAGCCAAACAGTCATGTAAAAGATTATAAATTGTAACCCCTGATACAGATTAAAGGGGCGATTTTGCAGTGAAAGATTAAATCGAGAAGCATTTCTCTCTATTGAATAAATTTTAGGCTCATTGACTATCTGTGTGTGTTGTTGGGAATTTTCCCAAAGGACTCATTCCTTCGATTTGAGAACTCTGTGTATAAGTTGAATAAGAACCAATTCTGTGTGGAATTTCCTTATTTCCCTTTGATTGTCTTTGAACTCATATTCTCAGCGAATGAATTGAATGTGTTTGTTCTGTATAGAAAAATTGAAGAAGGTCAAATACAGGCTCTGTTGGAAGAATGAAATCATAGTCAGGCTTTGTTTATTCAAAGAATATTGAAACTATGTCTGTTGGAGCGAATACCATTGTTTTGTTGTTTGGTTGAATGATATCAGTGAGGTCTTTCACAAAGTCAAGCGGAGAAGGTGAGTTGAAGGAATAAATCAAATTCGCGTGGAAATTCGGGCTAACACTGTTCAAATACCAAATTTTTCAGAAGACGGTTTTGGAGGAAGATACCACTGATTTCACATTTTATTTTGGCCAGGAGTGGTTTCTGAAATAAAAATGCAATCCTGTTAGAATGTGCCACATCGCCAACACAATACTGCCCATTTCACATTTTTTCTGAGAATTAAAGTCCCATTCACAAAAAAGTGTGAATCCCGTCGGATTCAGGTTGTGGAAGATCAAATGGCAATCGCAATTAAAGGTTCAAGGCCGATAATTCGAGGTATGGCCCAGCGGGTTTGATAATTATTGATTAATTGTTTGGGATATGAATATGTGGGCCATCGTTGATAAGTGTTTATGCCGAAAGTTTAATGGGTTTTAATTTTTTAAGGTTAAGCCTTAGATATTTTTCAAAATGGGTTGAACCATTAGTTCATATACTTTTAATGCCTTATTCCAAAAGGGGTTCATGCAATAGTTAAGGAGTTTTAAAAGGGAAATATAGTCACGGTGCTTCAATTAAAATACCAAAGGTCATATTATTTGGGAGGTTATATAACATCAGACTATGGTATTTCATTAATCAAATTCCACGAATTTGATAAATGAAATTGAAACAAGAATTTGAAGAAGACTTCTTTGGTGAAAAAAAATATTGCGCCATAAAAGAGTGAATAGCTCTCCTTAGCACCTGCACCCCAATTTTTCTATCACCCCGGGAGAGCTGGTGAAAGTGATTATATGTGTGAGGCGGGTTGCAAAAATCATATGGGCCAAATTTCCCAATATACCTAATAGTTATGGACGAAGGGAGTGATTAGGGAAATTACCAGCAAAATTGGAAATTTATACTATGTGGACGAAGATGTATTGGACTACTAGATAAGAAGAAAACATGGTTTCTTCGGAAAATTGATCTATCTGGACGACTTCCTGCTACAATTGACATTTACTGGGCTACCTTCTCCATCAAACAATAAGTTGACTATTGAGGAATCACCTTCAGGTTCTTTGGATGTCAAGAAACCGGGTATATGTTAGCTGATTGTACCAATCACCATGAGGAAAGAATTTGGAAGGACAAAAATCACACTTTGGAAAACCAGCTGTTATTAAGGAGAAATTCAGGGGCCGCTCAAGATAGGCCCCCACAAGAACTATCAGAATTGGCTATAGAAAGTGACCCTTCTGATGAAAATTCCTCTAATCCAAGCACATGGAAGGCTCTTGATGCAATCCTAGATGTAGCGTTTAGTAATGGAACATAAATATTATAGGAAAAATCCAATGTTTACCCAATGATGACACCCACAAAGAGGAAAGGAAAATACATTGATAAATCAACCAAAAAGTCAAGCAGACTCTCCTTACTATCTCCTCTTTGCAACAAGACAATCTATGAAGAAAACATATCTTCAATATTAGTAGATGTTGAATTAGAGGCTCTAGGATAAAATTCTAACCTAGGCATGCAACCCCTATCAATAAAGAAAAAATTCTTTCATAATGAGGATACTTCAGTTGGAAGAGGATGAAACAAAATAGGGTTCAACCGAAGGAATAAAAAAAAAATCAAATACAAAAAACTAACATTATGTGGAGATATTGAGTCAGATTTAAAGATACGGGTCTCTGAAGCAAAGGAGGATACATTATACCTACCTTTCAATCTAGTCCCTTTCAATTAATTTAATGGATCATTCGACGACTCACAATATCTATGTCTTAGAGAAACATATCTCACTTCATGCATTTCCCAATGAAGATAATGTCCTTAAATATAAGAGGATTGGGATCTGCCAAAACCAAAAGATCCTTAAAATACTGCATAAAAAAAAAACTCGACCATCATCCTACTGTAGGAAACTATGTTGGCTAAGGAGAGGGCCCTTGAGATATTTCTTAAGATATTTCCTTCTTGGGTAGTTTGTGCCTCTAGTTTGCATGGAAATTCAGGTGGGATTGCTGCGATGTGGGATACGACATATTTCACTTTCCAAGCCTTCAGGTCATATGCAAGGATAATTTTGATCGGCTATTGTAGGGGATCAATCCACTCATTCACATCTTGAATATATGTGAACCCAACAACAACCTTAAAATTTTTTGGGAAACAACAGATTCAACTATGATCCTAGACATCCATTTGATGATAATAGCTAGGGATTTGAACTTCACATTAGAAGTTTGGGAATGTTGGGGTCATAGGGAAAACATGGACCCATTGGCGAGCTTCTTCAAACACCTCTTTAATCGGAAGGCACTTAGAGATGTAGCACCATACCCTTTGTGCCCAACCTAGTGAAATGGTCGTACTCGTGAGGAGGGTATAGAGAAAAGGATCGATAGGTTTTTACGTGGATTCAATACTATGTCATAGGATGCAATAGATTCAATCTTGGGCTTTATTTTTATAAGTCTCTAATCATGATGCAATTATCATAGAATGGAATGATGAGCTAGAGCAATATAAATTCTCATTCAAATTTAATTCAATGTGGCTAAACGATCCAGAATTCCAGGAGTTGGTTTAACAATCCTCGATTTCCTCGATCACTCCAGTGATTGAAAATCCATCATTATTGATCAATTACAAACTAAGGAGAGTGAAAACATAATCCAAAGTATGGGCATAAAGTCGTAAAAAACATTTGAGGTAGGAGTTTCTCTCCATTCAAAAAAAAAAATCAAACTATTAATGGACCCGATTGCTCCTAGGTACTTCTCTGAGAAACACCAAAAGGTTATTTTGAATCTAGTGATGAGGAAAGAAAAAATACTCAAACTAAAGGAAGAGGAGTGGCATCAGAAAATTCAAATGGCTTGGATCAAATGCGGAGACATAAATACAAAAAACCTTCATTGGGCTACATCTAAGAGGAAGAGCTTCAACTCATCATGGGACATCAAAGGCGAATTTGGGCGCATCCTCACCTCGGCCATGGAAATAAGAAATGAGGATATATGTTTTTTCATAAAGAAATACTCAGAATAGGAAGTAGATAAAGTTACAGAAAAAATGGAGTGGATCAACCTATTTCCATTGATGGTCAATGAAGAGGAGGTTGCACAGATGGATGTTCCAATATCAGAAGAGTAGATGCTTCTGTTAGTATGAATCTTTCGTCGTAAAAGATCACTTTAGCTATGCATAACAAATATCCCTAACATCAATTATGGTTGCCAATATCTTTAAGTCTGCAATTAGTTGATCCAAATAATGCTGCACACATCCAGATCTAAGCATAAAAGACATTAAGCAGTAATAAAATATGGCTCCATGCATCCAATAGACAAGACAAGAACAATGTATTTGAAAGATTTTTTTTTTATATTAAAAGGGGGCACCTGAGAGAAAAACAATAAAGGTGTTTTCCAGTTCTCCTCAATGGGATGGGTTCTTGAAAGTCCTCAGCATTTCAGATCTAAAATTCCTCTCTCTTGTTGGTGTAGAAAACCCAGACAAACATAGAACTCAATGGGAGCTCACAAGGCAAAAATGGAAAATGTGACCTAGTGTATAGATCCAAAGTGATCTAATGCAATGAAAGGTGACTAATGAATGGGGAAAACCCTTCTATTTATAACAAAATATTAGGGCGATCTAGAACTTGGTGCATGAATAAAATATTATTAATCAAATTTTAGAACCACCCTTTAGGAATATTTTATTATATTTGTTGGAGGGAAAAGGATTTTTGACTTGGGTCAATTCCTTTATTTATAAATAATAAATAAATAAATGATTTATTTACTATTTTAAGGAAATGGTGGGAATATAATTAAATAAATAATGATTTATTTAATTATTTATAAATGATTTAGTCAAATTTAACTAGGAACATTATTTAAATAAGGATTTAAATAACTTATTCCTAGGAAATAATCAAATAAATAAGGATTTATTTAATTGATTTCCTTGTTTTGGGTTAAATATGACTAGGAAATATAAACAAATATAGATTTGTTTATTATTTTCTTTTGGGGTTTCCTGTTTAGACCATAAACAACTTAATAAAGGTGTTTTACTAAGTTATTTCACATAGTGAAAGCAATTTTACTTAGGGTAAAATTGGTCTTACATGGTGTACTTGGGTTCATATAATGATAATAGGTTAGATGACCAAAAAATGGTGTAACAGATTTCCCCCCAACGTACGAGTGTTAGGAGCAAATCGTATGACTGAAGTACGTTGTAAGAACTCAATCACTAGACATCAAGAGGGAAGTCAGAGAGAGAAATGTAAGGTAGTCTAATGTGCTAAAGGACCAGACCCTGAGGAGACGAGACTTACAGGTGCAAAAATTCTCTAGTTTATGAAGTGGTACATATACGAAAGGTGGTGGGGGAGGCATACCTATGCCCACTGAGACAAATTACAAAAAAATAGTATGTCCAGTAAACAAGGAACTGAACTATAAAGTACATGCTGGCATAAATACGAGCCAGAAAAATAGAATGATGAATCCCACATACATGTTGTGCCTGGAATAACACCCAGGACTTATACAATAATATTTTAGTAAATGAAATACAAATACAACCCAAATGCCCCCTATACACGGGGAAGGGCTCGCAAGATCTGACTGATACATGCAAATCGAAAAGGCGCTACAAGTAGTTGAGGCCGTCGTCATCAAATGTAAGGAGCCGCATCAAAGGCTGAAATGAAGAAGTCATCCGGCCATGTGGGGGGCTACCTGCAGGGCCACCCCCTCATGAGGGTTGAGACATCTCACACACACCCGGTAATCACCATTAGTTGCTACTGCATCACTAGACCATCAAGTATACAGATCACGATTAGGCTGAAAGGAGCTTGAACCAAGGTACACCGCCCTCTAGACCTGGCTTCTGGAGTAAATGATCTGATGTCGACAGAAAGAGGTCCGCCATAGGTGAGGCAATAAGGGATCCCCAAACTAAGGCACGAGATAAAATAGTAGACCGACTAACAGAAAGACACTAATGATGATGATGAAATGGTGGATACTGAGTAGCGGGTGGAAAACTTCCCTTGTTACAGCATAAAAGACATTAAGCAGTAATAAAATATGGCTCCATGCATCCAATAGACAAGACAAGAACAATGTATTTGAAAGAATTTTTTTTTTTTTATATTAAAAGGGGGCACCTGAGAGGAAAAAAAGAAAGGTGTTTTTCGGTTCTCCTCAATGGGATGGGTTCTTGAAAGTCCTCAGCATTTCAGATCTAAAATTCCTCTCTCTTGTTGGTGTAGAAAACCCAGAAAAACATGGAACTCAATGGGAGCTCACAAGGCAAAAATGGAAAATGTGACCAAGTGTATAGATCCAGAGTGATCTAATGCAATGAAAGGTGACTAATGAATGGGGAAAACCCTTCTATTTATAACAAAATATTAGGGCGGTCTAGAACTCGGTGCATGAATAAAATATTATTAATCGAATTCCAGAACCACCCTTTAGGAATATTTTATTATATTTGTTGGAGGGAAAAGGATTTTTGACTTGGGTCAATTCCTTTATTTATAAATAATAAATAAATAAATGATTTATTTACTATTTTAAGGAAATGGTGGGAATGTAATTAAATAAATGATGATTTATTTAATTATTTATAAATGGTTTAGTCAAATTTAACTAGGAATATTATTTAAATAAGGATTTAAATAACTTATTCCTAGGAAATAATCAAATAAATAAGGATGTATTTAATTGATTTCCTTGTTTTGGGTTAAATATGACCAGGAAATGTAAACAAATATAGATTTGTTTATTATTTCATTTTGGGGTTTCCTGTTTAGACCATAAACAACTTAATAAAGGTGTTTTACTAAGTTATTTCACATAGTGAAAGCAATTTTACTTAGGGTAAAATTGGTCTTACATGGTGTACTTGGGTTCATCTAATGATAGTAGGTTAGATGACCAAAAAATGGTGTAACAGATTTCCCCCCAACGTACAAGTATTAGGATCAAATCGTATGACCGAAGTACGTTGTAAGAACTCAATCACTAGACATCAAGAGGGAAGTCAGAAAGAGAAATGTAAGGTAGTCTGCTGTGCTAAAGGACTAGAACCTGAGGAGATGAGACTTACAGGTGCAACAAGTCTCTAGTTTATGAATTTGTACCTGTGCTAAAGGTGGCGGGGGAGACATACCTATGCCCGCCGAGACAAAGTACAAAATAATAGTATGTCCAGTAAATAAGGAACTGAACTATAAAGTACATGCTGGCATAAATACAAGCCAAAAAAATAGAATGATGAATCCCACATACATCCAGGACGTATACAATAATATTGTAGTACATGAGATATAAATACAACCCAAATGCCCCCTATACACAGGGAAGGGCTCACAAAATCTCACTGATACATGCCAATCAAAAAGGCGCTGCAAGCGGCTGAGGCCGACATCATCAAATGTAAGGAGCTGCATCTAAGGTTGAAAATGAAGAATTCATCCAGGCATGTGGGGGGCTACCTGCAGGGCCACCCCCTCATGAGGGTTGAGACATCTCACACACACCCGAGAATCACCAATAGCTGCTGCTGCATCACTGGACCTTCGAGTATACGGATCATGATCATGTTGAAATGAGCTTGAACCAAGGTACACTGCTCTCTAGACCTGGTTGCTGGAGTAAATGAGTTGATGTTGGTAGAAGGAGGTCCGCCATAGGTGAGGTGATGAGGGATCCCTAACTAAGGCACAAGAGAAAATAGTAGAGCGATTAACAGACGAGAACTAGTGATGATGATGAAATGGGGAAAGGTCCAAAGGGGACCATAAAAACATGAGTACAAAATGGTATCTCATGACGGAAATCGACACTAACAAGAATGAATATGGAGGCAAAGTGGTGCCCCAAGGAAAAGTGTTGTAAGTGAGGAAATCCGATTTTGAGTAGAGGTGAAGTAAGACTTCGTGGAAAACATGTGTCCTGGTGAAGTAATGAATGATGAAAACAAACATATGCTGGCTATCTAGAAGAAAATAAAACATTCATTTCAAACGGAAAATTCTAAGGGTAATATCTCTTAAGATAGAGTGCATTGCGAGGATTAGGAAGGGGGTGGCCTTCAAAGTCCTCTAAAAGATATGCCCCCTTACCAAGATCTTTACTGATGATGTAAGGACCTAGCCATAATGAGTCAAACTTCCCATGACCGAGGGTATCGTGGGCCTGGTCATATACTAGAACAAGGTCACCTTCATGAAAGATACGAGGGTGTACTTTTCGGTCATACTGAGCTTTGGTGCATTTTTTGGCTGCTTCAAGAGTTTGCAATGCAACACAACAGTCTTCAAAGTCTCGCTCAAGCATGATAAGTAGTTGTTCTAGAGGTTGGGTATCAGGGAGAAGTTCGAAGGCCAAATGAAGGGACGGAATTTCACATTCGATTGGTAAGACTGCCTCCTCGCCAAAGACAAGGTGGAAAGGAGTGAAACTAGTGGCAGTTTTAACAGAAGTACGATAAGCCCATAAAGCAGGGAAGAGCATAAGATGCCAATTGGTTTTGTGCTTATTCATCGTTCATTGAAGCATGGTCTTAAGAATTTTGTTGACTGCTTCAACTTGGCCATTCCCTTGGGGGTAATAGGAGGATGAATATTGGTGCTCAAAACCCAATAGTGAGGATAGCTCATGCCAAATCTCATCTTCAAAATGTCGGCCATGGTCAGAGACCAATTGTTTTGGAACTCCGAATCGAGCAATGACGTGGTTAAAGAAAAAGAGGGCTGCGGTGGCTGCCGTATTGTTGAATGTTGGCATAGCTTCAGCCCATTTTGTGAAATCTTCAACCACCACTATGATATATTTGTGGTTACCAGCAGATGGAGGTCGACATTCCATGAAGTCGATGGCCCATTTACAGAAAGGACCAGCTGTGACGACGGGATGGAGGGGAGTGAGGGGAGCTCGTTCCTTAGGGGCGAAATGTTGGCAATTGGAATAGTGTTTGACTGCTTCAACGCAATCATTGAAGAGAGACAGCCAAAAATACCCAACGCGCATGATTTTTTGGGCGGTGGTGAGGCCGGAGAGGTGGCCACCACAAGTGCCGCTATGATAGGCATTGAGGACTTGCTTGGCTTTAGCGTGTGTGAGGCAACGACGAAGGACAGTATCTATGCCGGGGGAGACATTAGTCAAAGAATCGATTGTTGGATTATTGGCTACAGAAGAGATGATCGACTCAGGGGAAGTCTGAGATTTTGGCTCATGATAGGTCAACTAGTCAATTGTGACTATCTTTCCTTTATGAGGGAAAAACATCTTGCGGTGGAATATGGATGGGACGGCCGACATGGCATAGGTGTAACTACGCCCCAAAAGAATGTTATAGTCAAGAGGGGCGTCGATAAATTCAACATTGACACAAACAGTCTTGGCCGCAAGGGTGATAGGATAGTTACGGAAAAGGCCGATGGGCTGGGAGGCATGGCCATCCCATGCACGAAGGGTGATTGTGGAAGGGGCCAGCTCGGGAGATCCAAGTTGTTTCCAAACCTAAGCAGACATCACAAAGTAGATGCCCCCTCATCAATAATACACCGAGCGACGTTATCATTTCATATTTTGACTGGGATTTGGAAAGCAACAGAAGCAGGAAGGGGGGGATGGTCTGACTGACGAGTGTCGAAAACAATCAATTGGTCATCATCAGGATCTACAGCACCCATGGTAGATAGTAGATCCTTCTTTTCAGAAGGACACGACTGGAGGATTTCCAGTGTTGAAATGGTAGTAGGATATTGTGCCAGATCATCTACTATGCTATCTGAATGGGCAGCTCGACCAGAGGCAGCATTTCGGCGTAATGGGCCCTTAGGAATTTTGGTCTGAACCTCAGCTTTGGGAAGAGGGATTTGCAAGGGACCATTGGGTGTCGACAGAGGCTCTGTAGGACCTGAAGATGAGGACTCGGGGACAGAAGGAGTAGGAGGCATGGAGTACTGACGAGACCGAGTTTTAAGGTTAAGGTCGACAGTGAGAGGTTGGTGAGAGGCCATAATGAGATTTCATATCCTATTCTAAACTTGTGATCCATCAAAAAACAAAGAGTAGGATTAGGCCTCTTACCTACAACTGATGGATCTCAATTCCAACGGTCGATTTGTCTGCTACGATCGCTGCAAGATTTAGGGCCTTCTGTCCTCTCCACATTCACCATAGCTACACAAGAAAATGAATGAATTTGGAGGGAAAATGCCTTATTAGAAGAAAAACCCCTACTTTGTATTTCGCCCGCTGCGACCAAACCGTAGCCCCGTTTGACACACCATCTGCACCGTTGGAAAGCTCTCACCAAGCACTCAAATGAGTATCTATTAGTTTTTCATGTTTTTATACTTCACCAGGACCCATTTTGTCCACGAAGGTTCTATCACCTCTCCTCCAAATCGAATTTCCTCACTTACAACAACACTTGTACTTGGGGCACCACTTTGCCTCCTTACTTGTCTTTGTTCGTGTTTATTTTCGTCATGTGATACCCTATTGTACTCATGTTTTTATGGTCCCCCATTGGAACTTTACTGTGTGGCAGCACCATCGAGTTGCCCTTGTTTAGAGCATCCGAGTTGAGTCATCATCGCAGTCATGGAGTCTATCTCGCGTCCCTTTTCATCCTGCTATCGTCCTACATCCTTCATTGCTTGGTCCCTCTCTCGTGTCGCACATTATGGCCTTCAGTACCATTGTCCCCTATCCCTCATGATATTGTGTCAGTCGCTACCAAGCCATTCATGCCCTTTATGCTCTAACAAGGGAAGTCGTCCACCCGCTGCTTAGTATCCACCATTTCATCATCATCATTAGTGCATGTCTGTTAGTCGCTCTACTATTTTATCTCACGCCTTAGTTGGGGATCCCTTATTGCCTCACCTATGGCGGACCTCCTTCTATCGACATCAGCTCATTTATTCCAGAAGCTAGGTCTAGAGGGCGGTGTACCTTGGTTCGAGCTCCTTCCAGCATGATCGTGATCCGTATAATTGATGGTCTAGTGATGCAACAACAGCTATTGGTGATTCCCGGGTGTGTGTGTGATTTCTCAACCCCCATGAGGGGATGGCCCTACAGGTAGCCCCCCACATGCCCGGATGACTTCTTCATTTCAGCCTTTGATGAAGCTCCTTACATTTGATGATGTCGGCCTCAGCCGCTTGTAGCGCCTTTTCGATTTGCATGTATCAGTCAGATTTTGCGAGCCCTTCCCTGTGTATAGGGGGCATTTGGGTTGTACTTGTATCTCATGTACTAAAATATTATTGTATAAGTCCTAGCTGTTATTCCAGGCACAACATGTATGTGGGATTCATCATTCTATTTTTCTGGCTTGTATTTATGCCAGCATGTACATGCTACCTGGAGGGAGAAAAGTGATGGAGGTGCTGGCCCCTCCTGGAAGGAAACCATAGACCATAAGAGGTTGAGCAGAGGTATGTGAAAGAGCTCCAATGATACCGTCGGCAGAGTGAGATGCCCCCGGGTGTTAGCGCCACCGGGCTTGGGGAGGTCAGGAAAGATGGTATAAACATAACCAGATTGAGCATAGATAAGGTCATATTTCAAGGCTATTTGGAGGGTGGCTTCTTCAGTTTGAGGGAAATGGGAGGCAATATCTTTTCCAATGGGAGGTAAGAGAGAGCACAGGAACCATTCCATATAAACTCGATCTTCAAAGGGAGGAGCACGACATAAGCTTCTTCTTCGCCGCCATTCCTGGACATGAGCGGAAAGGCGGGTCGAAGAGGATTGACGGAAAGAAGTTAAAAGCTCGGTACCAGTGTCGTATCGGAGAGGTAGCTGGAAATAAGATAAAAAGGCTTGGGCAATGGTCGCAAAAGTGGTATGGGAGGAGGTGGCCTGATCAACATACCATTTAGAAGCTTCGCTAGTAAGCGTGCGTTAGAACAATCTAAGACGGATGGAGTTGTCAGTAATGGAATTGGAGGAACACCACATATGGAAAGATCAGATATGGTTGGAGGGATCTTCACTAGTAAGGCCTTCGAACTTGGGAATGTCAGAGGGGAGCTTGGTTGGCAGAGCAGGCCAACTAACATCGTGGCGAATAGGATCATTGATCAGCTGACTGAAGTCGGGGAGACTAAGACCGGCGATATAAGGGAGAAAAGGGGCAGTCGAGGTAGGTCCCGTAGTGGTTCTACTAGAAACGAACCCAGCAGTAGAACTGGGGTTGCCGCTAGTGCTAGGTCCTGAACTAGACATGGTGAAGGTAATAGGGGGAGAACCAGGAGTAGGGGGAGAACCCGAACAATCAGAAGAAGAGTCGGAGTGCAGACTCGGGGGAGGAATTAATCAATGATGATGGGAAGGAGGAAGTCGACCAACCAGAAACTGAGGGTGAAGGCCAAGAAGTCTCTGGGATAAGCGCCTTCGGGGCGCAATGATGACGGGAGGAAGAAAAACCGACAAGGGCAGGGAGGGACAAAATCAAGTGAGGCCAAGGGCAGAGAGGTGCAGTGTCAAGTGATTTTAAATTCTTTGCGAGGTGGTGTTAACTAGGCTCTTATTCACTTAGGGGCAGTGTGTGGCATGTGTTGATTTTAATTAATTTTTTAAACCCAGACGTTTTGAGAGTAAAATAAAAAGTGTTTTGCATAACTGAAAATAAATCTGCAAATAACAGTATATAATGCTGAAATAACAGAAAATTAACAGCTAACAATGCATTGATCTAACCCAAGAAGGCATGTCTCTCAAAACTAATCTGAAAAGAGGGAAAAAATATAGTCAAAACACACGAAAAAAGAGGCCGATAGATCTAAGGTCGGGAGGGACAGGGATCTACAGGATAAGTCTGCTGGAAAGAGGTGCAGAGAATAGCAAAGAGGCAGAGGCAAGGTTGTTGTAACAAAAGGGGAAATCAGCTAAAGGGAGGAGGGACAAAAAGGTGGCCCTAGAGGTAAACCCAAACAAAAATATATGAGGTGATTTGAAAGGGATAAGAGCTGATCTAAAGGGATCTGAAAAGGAGGTATCAGATCTGAAAAGAAGAAGGCTGAAACTCTGAAAATTCAAACGTCTGAAATAGCTAAAACTCGCCCACCAAAAGTGGAGGGTACTAAAGCCCTAAGGGGAAATATTCCCACTTAGTTGAGTGAAACAGATCAGAAACAGGTCTAAACAGGCAGAGACAAAGGCTGGAAAACCCTGATAGAAGCTTCAGACAAACCCAGAAAAATTGCTGGAAAATTGCAGAAAAAAGTGCAGGTTGCAGGTTCTGACATGTTTTCAGTCCAGGTCGCAGGTTTGGGGAAAAAAAGTGCATCCTCAGGTCCAAGTCGCAGTTTTTGGGCCGATAAGTGTGACCTGTAGATCCGGGTCTCTCGGCGGTAGATTTCATAAAAATTGTCGTCTCAGCTGCGGTTGATGTCTGTCACCTGCGCAATAGGGCCAGAAACACACAAAAGTTAAAAAGTTTAATGGTTGAGGGTTTTAGAGGTGAAAAGCACCATAAAAATAGGAAAAACAGGAAACTGAAGAGAAACCCTAGGGTCTGAAATAGCTAGATATGCAGGAATATATAAAACGACATCGGTCGCAAAAGAAAACCCATGTGGAGTCACCAATTGTTAGTATGAATCTTTTGTCGTAAAAGATCACTTTGTTTGCCAATATCTTTAATTCTGCAATTAGTTGATCCAAATAATGCTGCACACATCCAGATCTAAGCATAAAAGACATTAAGTAGTAATAAAATATGGCTCCATGCATCCTATAGACAAGACAAGAGCAATGTATTTGAAAGATTTTTTATTTATTTTTTTTATATTAAAACGGGGCACCTGAGAGGAAAACAAGAAAGGTGTTTTTTGGTTCTCCTCAATGAGATGGGTTCTTGAAAGTCCTCAGCATTTCAAATCTAAAATTCCTCTCTCTTGTTGGTGTAGAAAACCCAGACAAACATAGAACTCAATGGGAGCTCACAAGGAAAAAATGGAAAATGTGACCAAGTGCATAGATCCAGAGTGGTCTAATGAAATGAAATGTGACTAATGAATGGGGAAAACCCTTCTATTTATAACAAAATAGGGCGATCTAGAACTTGGTACATGAATAAAATATTATTAATCAAATTCTAGAACCACCCTTTAGGAATATTTTATTATATTTGTTGGAGGGAAAATGATTTTTGACTTGGGAAAATTCCTTTATTTATAAATAATAAATAAATAAATGATTTATTTACTATTTTAAGGAAATGGTGGGAATATAATTAAATAAATAATGATTTATTTAATTATTTATAAATGATTTAGTCAAATTTAACTAGGAATATTATTTAAATAGGATTTAAATAACTTATTCCTAGGAAATAATCAAATAAATAAGGATTTATTTAATTGATTTCCATGTTTTGGGTTAAATATGACCAGGAAATATAAACAAATATAGATTTTTTTATTATTTCCTTTTTGGGTTTCCTGTTTAGACCATAAACAACTTAATAAAGGTGTTTTACTAAGTTATTTCACATAGTGAAAGCAATTTTACTTAGGGTAAAATTGGTCTTACATGGTGTACTTGGGTTCATCTAATGATAATAGGTTAGATGACCAAAAAATGGTGTAATAGCTTCAAACACTAAATTAAATGGCCAAGGACAATATCCCATGGCTAGATATTTTTCTTGTTTAATTATTTGTTTTTTTTCTATGATCTTATGGGACCTAAACTTACTAAAATGGTGGTGGAAGCTAGGTGTTGTGGACATATTCCAGGTGCAATAAACTCAAATTTCCTCACTTGAATTCCCAATATAGAAAACTCTCTACTCTTCATTGATTATAGACCAATATAACAAAATGATCTCAAATCTCCTTAATATTAGAGGTAAAATATAATATTTCCACACATTATGTTGGAGAAGTTTGGTTTTCTGCCTAAAAGGGGGATACAAGACATTGTTGCAATAACCCAAGAGTGTATCCACTCATTAGAAAAAAAAAAATTAAAATCATGCCTTATGAAAATTGATCTCATTCAAGCTTATGACTATATGGACTGGGATTTCCTCATCCTGATCTTATATAAAATTGGGTTCCCTCATAGACATGTCCAATGAATCATGTTTTGCATCACTTCGACATCAATGGCGGTCCTAATCAATGGTGAGCCTACCAAATTTTTCAAAAACATAGGGGGCTTAGACAACGTTTTATGTTGTCCCACCTGTTATTTATCCTTGTGATGGATGCTTTTATCAGAGGTATCAAAGCATGAAGGAGGTTGGCTCAATTTTCATTTGTGGGGTCTCAAGAGACAACTCATTGAATCATCTTATTTTTGTAGATGATGTCTTATTTGTTGGGGAAGCTAAATATTCTTAATGGGATTCATTCTAAAAGGTTTTTGAGAAATTTGGAAAAGCACTAGGATTGATCATTAAAAAAGACAAGATAAACATAATTTCAGATGAAGGGGATTCTAAGGTAATACAAGAGATTGACTCCTTTTTTGGGGTAAAAAATTATCCAATGTCTGATGGTTTTAAATATTTGGCATGTTATTTAAAACCATGCAAATATAATATCCAGGATTGAGCCTAGCTTATCTCAAATTTTGAAAAACGAGTTGACCAATTGGGTGCATAAATGAATCACCCTTGGAGGCAGGGTTATTATGGTGAAGGAAGTATTACAAGGCATTCCAGTTTTATGGATGCATCTATTTCCTATTCAATAGACCATCATCGACTAAATTGATGCAATAATTACAAAGTTTCTATGGTTAGGCACTGGTAACAATAAAAAGATTCAATTTATATGCCTAAATTCAATCTCCAAGCTAGTTCAAATGGGAGGATGGGAAATTCATGAATCTATATGGTTCAACCTTGCATTATTTGCCACAAATATATGGAAGATTTTTAATGAAAGAGGGATTTGGATGTTGTGAAACCAGCTCCAAAAATAGAAGAAAAGAGATATCAACGCCTTACAAATAAGCCACTTTGAGGGGGAAACCTCCAATACATTACATGAATGAACAATTCTTGGATGATACAAATGAAAAACCTCCTTTCTATATATAGGAGTCCATGGGGCCACAATGTAATCCTGGCCGACCTAACAATAATAATGTAAGGGCACAATAATAACAATATGAGGGTTACAAAGGTACAAAATAACAATAGGAGGGGCTACACTAACATAATAAGGGACTACACTATTAATATAGGGACTTAACATGCCCCTCTCATTCAGACAAGTGTTGTCCTAAACGCTTGATTATTTCTTGATGCTTCTGTATAAAATTCTCATCCTCCCATGTGGAATCTTTTACAGGAAAGTTATTCCACTTGTTGAGATACTCTGAAATTGATTGTAATTTTTGAGTTCTTGTTTCTATGACTGCTTCAAAACTTCTTTTGATGTGATTTTGATCTTCTTGTTGTTTCATTAGATTCTGCACCGAAGTTAGGTTATGCTTTGAGAGTTGGAGAACTTGCAGTTGATGCTCGATGTGATCTTCCACTAATTTATCATCCATATTAGATATTATTTGATCCTTCAAACCATCCAACTTAGCCTCCATTTATTCTTTTAAATCATCTATGTCATCTTTCGTTTCTCTTCGTAAGATCAAAATTTGTTGCACTTGGTACCGTAATTTTGATATCTCATACTACAATTCTTCCTCTTCATGCATTATAGTGTAGATTTTTGAGGGCTTAATGGGTATGGAATTATTTTTTGGAGGCATTATAGAACCCAATATGGATAAAAATTCTAAAATATTCCCTTTGAATCACTTCAAACGGCTTTTTCAAACAAACGTTATGCAATTTTAAAAACCAAATACACACCTTTTCCTTGCTTTTGAGGAGCTCGATATTGAAACTGAATTATCTATATACTTGCAGATCCTAAATATTTGAAATTTTGCGTTGTCGTGGTCCTCTGAAGCTTCTTTCAAATGCCACAGGTCTGACTTGATTTTTATTCTTCAAGGCAAAGTTATGTCCAATCTCCCACAATGACCTAGTTATGGACTCGTTCAGTAGAGAAAACTTGTACGAATTTCCACATGTCACTGTATGCTCCTTTGGCTCTGAAATTTATAGAAATAAAATTACATTTCGTGTGCTTCCAGACACTTTTTACATAATTCCAATCCGATGCTCAGAGAGAGAGTTATGAATATTTTCCCATGATCACCTCTTTGAGATGAATTCGGGAGCCTGAAAATTACCTAACTTCCACAAATCATATCTCCGAACATATTGCGAACCAAGCTCTGAAATTTTGTGACAATGTTCCTCAGGATTTCGGCTTTGCGCTCTAAAAATTTCAGCTTCTGAACCTTCATAGAAAAACTTTATAGTGAAAATTCCGCGATTACCTTTTTTAGTGAAATTCAGGAGCTTGCAAAAAGCCCTAACTTCCACAGATCAT
The DNA here is from genome assembly GCA_034641835.2 of Pinus albicaulis. Lineage (NCBI taxonomy): Eukaryota > Viridiplantae > Streptophyta > Pinopsida > Pinales > Pinaceae > Pinus > Pinus albicaulis. The sequence goes on from JAXQQM020082467.1 coordinate 243,645, forward strand.
ATCTCTGAAAATATTACGAACCAAGCTCTGAAATTTTTCGACGATGTTCGTCGGGATTTCGGCTTCGCACTCTAAAAATTTCAGCTTCTGAATATTCGTAGAAAAAAAAATTATAGTGAAAATTCCACGATGACCTGTTTGGAGCAACGAAACCCTAGAATCCAAAGCTCTGATACCAAATTTTGTGAAACCAGCTCCAAAAATAGAAGAAAAGAGATATCAATGCCTTATAAATAAGCCACTTTGAGGGGGAAACCTCTAATAAATTACATGAATGAACAATTCTTGGATGATACAGATGACAAATCTTCCTTTCTATATATAGGAGTCCATGGGACCACAATGTAATCCTAGCGGGGCCACAATGTAATCCTAGTCGACCTAACAATAATAATGTAAGGGAACAATAATAACAATGTGGGGGTTACAGGGGTACAACAATAACAATAAGGGGGGCTACACTAACATAATAAGGGACTACACTATTAATATAGGGACTTAACATTGGAAGAATATTTTTTTTTTGAAAATACATCCAACATCATGGCCTGGATGAATGGGTAGCTACAGGCAAAACTTCCAATCATAGAGCATCGATCAAATGGAAAATTCCAGGGAATGAAATCCCTTGAATATGCAATAATTTAAGATGATTGGTGGGGGATGGTTGGAAAATCCACATAGGTTTGGATGATATAAAGGGGATGCCCGATAGCCATATACTTTTTGCCCCAATTATTCAGTTTCTAAATCAACAAGGTATTTACACTCTCGCTAGTATTCGTGATGGTCGTCGAATGACATTTGCTGACCCTTCTTGGCCTCATGCATGGAAGGTTGGTATTCAAGAACATCCTGAAGGTGAATGGGAAGGCTACGATAGTAATTTATGTCAGACTGTAATCTCTTTTTCCCATAGATAGAACTAGTTGGTGTTGGATGGTCATGTTGGAAATGGGAAGATTTCTTCCAAAGAGGTATATTTTTATATATGCTTAAACAATCATGCATTACCCTATGTCGACTAGACTGCACAAATGGGGGTTGGGATGTTCCGTTGAATATCAAATGTTTTGTTTGGATGACCATACACAATTGGATTCTTACATGGGATAACCTTTTAAAGAATGGGTTCATGGGGCCATGAAGATGTTATCTCTGCGTGGTGGAATCAAAGGACTGCATTCATCTTTTTTTAAAATGCTTATTTGTAGTTGTTATTTAGGAGGAGGTATCCTTATTATTGGGATTCAATGTCCCTCTATACTTAATTTTTATTACATATTGCCTTATCTCATGGGCACATCGAGAGAAAGCACTCAAGGTTTTCCCATTATATATCATGTGGGGGATTTGGCATGCCAAAAATGATGTTATCTTTGAAGGCATATTTTAAGATGTTAAGATCTCCAACCTGGGGATTGTTTCTTATTTTCAGTAGATATGTCTCTAGGTCCCCAAAGCTTCTTCACGATCCATTTCCCTTGTTGACCTAGATGGCATCTATCCAATTTTTCTTTTTTGATGGAGATTCCTTCAATGGTCGATGTGGCTATGGAGTACTTCTTCATATTGTTCCCTCTTTGGAATACCATTTCTATTGGTTTGGGGGTATTGGTGACAACTACAGTGTTGAGATGATTGCATTGTGGGGAGCACTACAATGTGAATTATGGCTCGACACAGAGAAGATCATGGTCGCCAAGGACTCTCTTTCAATAATTCATTAGGTCCAAGGAAGGAATGCATTGGAGGTCCCTGCTTTATGTAATTGGACGCACCAACTTCGGGCTCTACATGCCTCCTTCCCTAAAGCATCATATCAACATGTATATAGAGAGAGAAATATTGATGTTGATGCTCCAAGAGAGGCTTGTCCCTCTTTCTGGGACTTATGAATTTTGAACATCTGGTTGATAAAACGATCTATGGTCAGGGTTCTTTTTAGATCTAATATATGGGACCCTTGGCAATTGTTTTTGTCTTCATACACTAGTAATTTAGTCTCGGTTCTCTAACTTTTTTGTCTTCTTCTCAACTGTGACAATATGGATTATGATTATGTTCCACTGATTATGGTTTCTGGGCTTGTATTTTTTGGATAATGGGGGACTTTTATCTTTCCCTCCTCTTTATTTCAATGATGTGCTTGTTGTTTGGGTTTGTTGTGTGGTTGTAGACAATCAAATATTTATGGTTTATGATTCTCTTGAATGTAAACATCCTCTAATAATGAAGGCATGTTTTATTTTTTTCATGTGAAAAAAGAATAAGTAAAAATAAGAAAAATAACCTAATTGAACTAATAAATATAGAAATAAAAATCAAATCACATGTTAAAAGCTCTATCAATTTGATGCATTATAATTATTCTGATGCATTATAATTTTGCTCTAATCAATTAGATTCTTCCATATATCTTTTTCATCACCAAAAATAAAATCATCATGAATTCCTTCTCTTTTTTAGAATACTTATAATGATGACTATCTATCACATATTTCATAATATATATTTTAAACCACATTATTATTATATATGATCTTATTCCAAGAAAACCAAAGTGATTGTCCCAATGTTATACATAATGATATAGCTACTTTAATATAATATGAAAAATATTATTATATGCTTGATTCCTTACTATAAACACTTACTCTTATGTTGTTATCTGGATTTATGTGGGTAAGTGTGAGAGATGCTTTTTTTAGGATTTATGCTTTTTCTATTTAAAATATACAAATTTATTATTAGTTAAAAAATAATAATAAATGTCATTATCAAAATAAAATAATGAATTAAATATCTAATATAATAATTTTAATCATAATATTCGTATAATTTTTATTAGTAAATTTTTATTATTTTTTTGATAAATATTTATATAGAATTAATGACTTTTTAGCATGGAATTCTAATCAGAATCTGGATTGGGAAAAAATATGCCAAAAATTAAAAGTGCTTATAATCACACCAAATCAAAATGACCGGATTGGGCACGTCGCTAGGAATCTGGTGCAATTCATTTCACTTAAAACGGAGTCCGTATCAGGAAGATAAAGCTCGCTAATCTTCGTGTCAAACAGGAAATTTTTTTGAAAAAATCAACCAGGGTCAAAGGTCAAAAATTTGGGTTTTCCTCCATTTCTCCCAATGATCCCAATGATAGGATGAAAAGTGCCAGACTCTGAGTGGCCTGAATTTCTAGGAACATGTCAATTTTTATTGTTTTTTAATAAGCCAATAGGAAGAGGACACGTGGCAAGCCCGGAGGCCGCCAGGGGGTGCCCCCTCCAAGGCAGAAATTTGGCAATATATCAAAACTTCGAATTTAAATTATATTTCAAAGGTCAAATGTAATGTTTCATGGAACAAAATTTCTGGGTGGAGGTTAGGGTCGAACCTGTGACCTCCCCGACTTAACCGACAAGCTTTACCACATGGTTTATGCATTAGATCTTATACTACAAAGGCCGCAATGTGTATTTAAGTTTTAAAATGGATTTCTCTGGAGTTTTAAGGGGCCAACCCACAGTTTCCATAGGACCGTGGCCAAGAACCAGGAGTGCATTGCTCCATGTTAATGTGAATATTATAGTTAATACGGGGCATTAACCCTTAATAAAATGTAATTTGCACTAATCAAATGTTTAAATGCACAATTTGTTAATTGTGCTTAATGCGCTAAGAATCCATTTAATGCATGATTAACAGTTAATTAACTCTAGTTTATTTTGGTGGGTTCTGTTATTTTGGGTGCCACTTCCATATTTGGCGGCCTTAACTGGAGTTTCTCCAGTTTTAGTGGAGATTCCTAGGGAAATATTGAGGAAGCCATAACTTTGGAATATTTTGACCAATTTTGGCTCAAGAAGAGTCATTCCTACATGATTTGGATTCTCTAAACATGATGGTGTAGGTTTCAGAGGCGTTGGAGCACTTCTGTAAGTGTTATTTCCACTTTTAATATGAAATAAGCCCAGGGCCACCACGAGAGGAGGTCATTCCTAGATCAGTTAGAGGCCATTTTGAGAGATTGAAAAGTCAATTTTGAGTTTTTTGGGTCTTCTGAAGCAAATGGACTAGGTTTCAAAGCCATTGGAGCACTTTAGGTCCATTTAATCAGAAATTTGACCATTAATCCCAAGAGGGCCTAGCCAGTTGAAGTAGGTCCATGGAGATGTAGCCCAGAAGGGGTGAATTTGGTTATCAGCTATTGTGTAATGTGTTTGTTTTGTGTTATTTCTCTTCATTTATTTGTTGTACATGAGTTTTTAACATCTAGTTAATTTATAAATTGCTCATAAGAAACTATAAACTTGACACATAAACCACTTCACAAATGGCTAATTTGAGACGATCCTAAACACACTATTTTTATACTTATGAGGGAGCTAGCACAACAAAACTAGTTTTCCCATATTTTGATCAAGTTGGTATCAGAGCACAATTTAGCTCATTTTAGCCAAGATTAGCTAGAATAATTATCTATTGGTTTTTTATCTATGCAAGGATAATTTAACTGTATGCAAGTTTATGTGTGTGAAGAGAAGGTCAAAATGAGGAACCAGTTCTCAAATCACAACAAAGAAGATTTTATGCATTGCAAGTGTGATGACAGCTTCATCAAGCATTGTTTATAGTCAATATTCCTTAGCAAGACTCTTTGATAAAGAGATGTTGCAGAAGCTCTACATCATGAATGATATGATATAGTGCAAGAGATGTATGAAGATAAGAGGGAGAGAAGTACACTTCAAGAGCAGTTGATTGCCATGAAGGAGGAGAAGCAAGAGCTTCCTGAAAAGATGCATGAGATGGAGACTCAGATCCATATTGCAAATGAAACCCTTGAAAATATGCATGAGATGGAGACTCAGGTCCATGATGCTAAGGAATCCTTAGCCAAGTATGTGCTTGAAAAATAGGTATGAAATTCAATTTTATATTCAATTTCTTCTCAAGATGAATGTGTTTGTGATTTTGAAAGACACATTGGAGGAATATGCTACAAATTATTGATGAAAATGGGCTATGAAAGTAAAGAATTAGGAAAACGTGCACAAGGCATTGTTGAGCCAACATTTGTTGAGGAAAGGCATAGGTATTTGGGTCTTGGTTATGGAAAACATGACGGAGAATGCTTCAAAGCCAAGGAGGCATATGAAGGTGTTCCAAAAGGACTTTCATTACTTTTTCATTACCTCAAGCTTGCGAAGTTTGTGTTCATGAGGAATACAAAAATTTTACACCGACTTTGCAATAAGATGCTCATAAGCATGCAACCATTGAAAATGGAAAACAATGGGATGTCATTGTTGGTATTCCGAAGAGATCCACGACCTCATCAAATTCACCTCCTCAAGAAGGCAAAAAAGGTGAATGTTCAAGGTATAATTTTGCCTTTAATAAAGTTGCTTTTGATTATGATAAACATGGTAAATATTCACATAAAATTTGAAGAAATTTTTCATGTTCCTTTTGTTGTTTGAGTAACCATAATGTTTCAAGATGTTGGAAGAAGATAGCCATGCATAGGAAACTTTCTAAACAAAGGATACAGAAAGCCAAAGGTCCATTGGTCAAGGAAAAACATGTTGAAATTAAGAAGATGCAATTGTTTTGCACTCATTTCCATGGAAAATTTTAGGGGCTAATATTCGTAGATGGGCTAATTTTCCATCATTTTTCCACAAAAAAGATTCACCAATTTCCATTTTTTATAAAAATGATTCACCCAAATTTTACAATATAAAATTATTTTACCCTAAAAATCACCAATAGTTTAAGAGACTATATATAAAACCATTATAAATTTGAATACTTTTACAAATGTATCAATAAAAATTTTATAGTCTTCATATTAGAGACTAGTGAGATTCGCCAATGTTTTTAAACTTCAAGATAATTTTCCATCCTTCAAATTTTCCTTGCGAGTCATTTCCATAAGCAAGGTCATCTTGTAGACAATTGTTGGAGTTTGTATCCAACAATTCATCCAGAACATTTGAAGAAGGTGGAAAGAGATATTGACCCAAATGGAAAAGAGGATTCCATCATCGATGTGGTTCAGGATGATTCGCACGACGATGTGCAGTTGAAAGAGGCACCATTGAAATGGTTTGGTAATAGATGGTTAGATTTCTTATCCAATTAAGGCCTTGCATGTATTTTAATGATTGATGAATTTATTTTCCAATTGAATGCATGTTGCATGTTTACACCAGGAAGGTGTTTTTAAGGGTGAAGAATCGTCAAGTTATTGTAAAAATCATGTGAATTACTTTTGTTTGACTTGAGAGTCAGTTGTTTAAAGAGGCATTTTTTGTCGACTTGTTTTTGGTCGATGATTTGTAAACCGAGATGTAAGAGTACAGGGCGATGTTCACATGATATGAAATATGTTTCTTTAAAGGAGAAAAAGGATATTTTGTCAAGTTATGTTTCACGCATGATGTGTCTTTCAGATTGATAGTTCTTTTTGTGACAAGATGTTGCGGGATTTTGGGAAGGTACACTCTTTAGCGAGAGGCTCATGATTAGCCTTCATTCCCAAATCATGGCATGAGCAACATGTCAAAACTGGAGGATGATGGGAAAGAGGAACAATATGCCAAAAATATTGCAGCCAAAACAACATCCATTGTAGACCATTTGATGTGTTGACGCCAAGAAGTGAAGGAGTTGACGAATGCATTCTTCCAGATGTGGAATTTGGAACCGTGGAGGTAAAAATAATGCTCATTTATTTTCTTATGATTATTTATGTTTGAACTCATTGTTGTAGTTCACTTAGATGGGCTTAACTTGGGAAATTGGTTTCCAAGGAGAAGCTTGCATCGAATGCATGTTTGTGCAAATGAGGAATACGATTCTTAGTGGAAAGGCCATCAGTTAGTTTTCCAAGAACCGAGGGATCTCTTTGGTACAAAAAAGTGTTTATCAATCACCAAGCAGCCAACAAGTTTTGGATTGGGTCAGCAGCAAAAGGAGAACATTGGTTCAGGTGCTAAGCCATTTTCAAGGCAAGGCATATCAGTGAACCCAAGTGGTTGTCATGGAGACTTTTCCAAGTAGAATCAGGTTGATAGAACTTGGGAAAGAGATGAGTGTTCAACTCTAATGAGATAACCAACTTTTGTGGGTCCAAAAGCCTCTTAGTGGGATGGAGTGATCGTAATTTGGATTGGGGGCAAAAATTTTCCAAAAAAATCAAAGTGCTCAGAATCACACCAAACGAGAACCTCCAGATTGGGCCCATCACTAGGAATCCGACACAATTCATTTCACTCAAAACAGAGTCTGTGTAGAAATTATAAAATATGCATGTATATCTTGGATTCACCTAATCTAATAATTTTCTAAATTTAAATGCTAAATCACTTCTACAAATATTTTGCGGAATTAAAAACACAATCACCAATAACATGAACATGAAGAAAGATCAATCACACACAACAGAGATAATTTCTCAGAGAAAGCTTACAACTGAAAACCCCACTATCTTATATTGTATATTATATCATGGATCATGAAAAAATTACATACAAAGCTATTATCACAAGATCCCTTAGTACATCAGCTAAATGTCTCACACTGTGATACAAAAATTGGCAAACCCCTTAGCCAATTTATTTTCTCCAGACAGCCTGCCTTCACTGTGCAATCCCTACTGAATGCAATCCTTCTAGCCTTGACTGCGCAAGTATCATGGGCACATCCAATGTGTGTTTACTTTAAATTGTGCGAGCGAATAATGTCACAACTGATAGTCAAATTCCCTTTCACCTAGAACTCAACTGGGTCTCCATTGGATCTGACAAGCATGCAACTAATATTAGTAAATTCTGAATTGCATGTGAGATCACTGATTGTGAATTAATTAATATTTAATTCACTAGATCTCTCACTAGTGTATCTTCAATTACAACTAGCACAACTGAGTTTAACTCACTTATCTAAGTTAAACTATTTACAACTTGCACAAAATCATGCACCACTGCACTTAGAACTTTGTTACAAATAGAATCACTCTGTTACAACTAGAATTAATATTCATGTCCCACCAACTAACCTCTAACTGAAATTCACTTAGCTAACTAATTTTCCACTTCAATTAACTATTTTCAAGTCCACATTGAGAATATATTACAATTTAATGTCCATCTAAATTAAGGGATATTAAAAATAGGCATGCACCTAAAAATAGCCTGTGTGCCCCAACCTAGTGTAGGTACTTAATTTTCACTAGGATCATGGGTGCCAAAAATTTCTTGTTGAATCTTAACACTCCTTCTCAACAAGAAATGGATCATCCTTCACCCCGATCTTGTCTCTATGGTATTCAATTTTCTCCTAGTGAGCGCCTTCATCACAATATATGCATCCTGATCTTCTTTGGGAATGTACAGAAGCAACATGATTCTCCTCTGCACCCAATCTTTGAGATGATGGTACTGAATATCTATATGCTTGGACCTATCATGAAACACAAAATTAATCGAGAGTTTAATGCAACTCTGATTATCACAATGAATCACTATTGGATCCATCTGAGAACCAAACAAACCAACCAAGATCTTTCTCATCCAGATAGCCTCACATGCATCTTGACTTGCTTGCATGTATACCGCTTCCACTGAACTGAGTGAAATGGATCTCTGCTTCCTGTTGTACCAAGAAACAATTGTAGATCCAATGCTGAAGATCCCCGTTGATGTGCTCTTTCTTTCCGATGGACTTCCAATCCAATCTGCATTCGTGAAGCCATGCAAATTCACTTCATCCGTTCTTCTCTACCATAGACCATACTCTGATGTGCCCCTCAGGTATCTCAGGACATGCTTCCTCACCTTCCAAAAGAGCTTGGTAGGCTTAACCATAGCTTGACTCAGCTGGTTAACCGCATAACAAATGTTTAGTCTCGTGTTCACTAGATACATTAGCAAACCCACAAACTGTCGATAAACAATAGCATCCACTACCTCTCCAAAAGTAGAATCCTCTTTCCTCTTGTTTCTTGGAAGAGGAGTATCCATGGGCTTGCAACTCTCCATGTTAAAATTACCCAGTATCTCCTTTTCATACTTTCCTTGACACACAAAAAGTTCACCATCCCACTGCCATATTCCAATCCAAGGAAATAATGAAAGAGGACCATATCCTTCATTTCAAACTCCCTTGCAATATCCTCCTTGCATGAGTGTATCAGCTGCTCATCACTAGTCAAAATTAGATCATCCACATAAAGAAAAATGATCAATAGCTTACCCTCAACCACGATCTGGTACATTTTTTCATCTGCTTCACTTTTGGTGAAGCCCAGTCCGGTGAAATAGTTGTCTATCTGAGTGTACCAAGCATGGGGTGCTTGCTTCAGCCCATACATCGCTCTTTTGAGCCTGTACACATGCGACTCACTGTTGAAGATATCGAAACCTTCAGGATACTCTATGTACACCTCTTCCTTAATGATCCCATTGAGAAACATAGTTTTCACATCCATCTGATGAATGCGCCAGCCTATCTGTGGTGAGAGTGCAAGGATGGTCCTTATGGAAGAGTACTTTACGAATTTCGCAAAAGTCTCATCATAATATATCCCCTCGATCTGTGAGAAGCCCTGGGACACAAATCTGGCCTTGTATTTTTCCACACTCCCATCAACAACTTTCTTTACCTTGTAGATCCATCTCGAACCTACCACTGATTTATCAATCGGTCTTGGGACAATTTCCCATTGTTGTGTGAAATAACTGTCTAATTAATTCACCAATATTTATGTATCAACCCAGGCTCGTAAACACGAGTTGTACTGCGCTCTCAAGATTTAGCTCTTAGAGTCAAAGTTTGCATGATTCCTTATGTTTTTTTTGTTCTCACCTTCATTGTTTGCCATATTGGCGCTGATGTCGGTGGAGAGAGAGCCAATGGACAGCCTTATTTCTTCTTGGTTTGCAAGTTCCCTTTCCAAAATCTCCTTCCCACTGGTACTCCCTTTTTCATTTTTAGTACCTGCGTAACGATCAGCGGGGTTAGTTAATGGAGTTTTTTTCGAACCAAAATTTTCAAGAAATTGAGAACTAGAAATAAATCTACCGTTATTATCCTTAGGTCTACTTCTACGCATAAGGAAATACGAATAAAGTTGAGAACAAGCAGTAATCAGTCAGACTTTGGAGCAACCCCACAAAAGTGGATGCGTGGCTCTTCACTCACGTCTTACCGTACTCTCCCCACCCTCTGACAGTCCTGCAAGATCTCTGAAACTTCAAACAATAATGATTACATGAATCTTGAAATTACAGTCTCCCCAGCAACGGCACCAAAATGTTGTGTGAAATAACTGTCGAATTAATTCACCAATACTTATGTATCAACTCGGGCTCGTAAACACGAGTTGTACTGCGCTCTCAAGATTTAGCTCTTAGAGTCAAAGTTTGCACAATTCCTTATGATGTTTAATTCAAGAATGGAGGCACACAAAAACATCGATAAACACACACCTTGAAAATGAATCAATTCATAGCAAATCCTAGTTAGAAATCTTCGTTCTATCTATCTAAATCTGGAATCAAAACCATTACTAATCAACAACAATAATGACTCACTGCTTCAAGAGAAATCTTAAAAACCCTAATTCTGCTTTTCAGAGGTCACACTCTAAAAGGAGTTTCTAATCTGAATGAACCAATAAATGATCTCACATTTCACGCAGAAAACTTGTAATTACAAATGATATCTCAAATTATTTCTAATAACAACACTCCATGCCAACTTCACTATACTAGGGTTAAGTGGAAAAGTGCAGCATCACACTAGTTTGGATATCAATTTCTCACACAGACTCGAGTCATGACAGCCTTCAATCCTCCATACCTAACCGACCTGTTTATGTATACATATGTCACTTACTCTTGGAAACTTTAATTTCTACTTGGAAAACCAAATTACATCAGACTCAAGCTATCAGAGTGTGCAACTGTTCTCTGGGTATCAGTTTCGAATTACAATTTTCCAATTGCACTTGGGTAAGATTAATTAGGCTTCTGTTATGATAGACATTCTGCAATGAGACAACACATGTCACAGCAAGGTGTAAAACAGAGACAAAGATGAATTTAACTCCTGGATTTCACAGTTGACATTATCATGGTAATGATTTGCAAGAAGGTTTCAATGTTCAACAAATGATTTCCTTTTGAATCAGGTTGCAAGAGTTAATTCTTATGTTACTTTTGTGGATTGAAATTGTGAAACCAATCCAAACATCATTCCAAGCTAATTAAAACTTTGTTTTCAAGGAATACACGCTTTCGCTAAGGGATCTCACTAATGAAACTGCAAAAAAAAACAAACTGCAAATACAAATTTAAACATGCTAAAAGAATGGAGGAAGTTCTCTGCTCGAAACTACTCTATGCATCATCCATTTTCTTCCACCTAATCAACACACTAGACACAAAATTTCTTGCTATCTAAGACCTCAAAATAATTTGTCACTCTCTATTTCATACTTCTATGTTGATCTTTTAAATAACAGTAAGCTGGAATTCAAATGCAAACCAACACTACTTCTTTAAATCAAAATGAAAAGGATCCAAACAAAATCATGACAATTCTCTGCTAGCATAGTGGCATCAATCTGGGCTATGCACATCTATAGGTCACTCAATGTACGAGACTTATCCAGCACACATAAAAACACCCATTATCGAATCTCTTTGCAATCTATTCTATGTTCTTTCACTGGAGTTGATCTTAGTCCTGCCTGTTTCACCCTAGCTTATTCAGCAAAAAGATTAAATTTGAGTGTGTCCAAACCAAAGATCTGCCTTTCACATAGCAACTTGTTCTCTAAATCTGATAACACAGATCCCAGCTACACAACCTTACACCTCAGATTTGTAATTACAATGGATTAGCATTTGGAATCTGTCCACTTGTAGTAGCTCGGATTAGTGATTACAGTGAACTACCATTTGGAGTTTGTAACAACTTAGATTTGTGATTGCATTATCATATAAATTTTGTCTTCCTGTAGCAACTCACTGCCACGTATCCTTTCAGACTTGTGGAAACTTATACCCTCATGTTTGTTACAATCACTTGAGGTTCAATTCTTGTGGCTTGGATTTATGAACATAACCTCAGACCTACCTTTAACACACTCCCCGGTATGTACCCAAGCTCTATTTCAATGTTGAACCCATGTTGATGCAGTGAATTGAAGATCAGAACGCAATTGATATGGGAGCAATTAGATTCGGGTTATAATTACAATGAGATTGCCAATAAAATCCTGGAGCTACGCAATTTCCCCCTATGGAAACGTTTCACTAGTGCTGAGATTGCTCTTCTACGATGCAATCTGGGAATTTAACACTACAGCACATCAATTTCTCAAGATTGACTTTTGAAAACAATTTCCCTCCGGCATTTAAATCAACTGACATCTATACATCACAACAATGGAAACATAAATCGATTCCAAAGATGATAACTCTGTAATTTAAATCATTGATATGTGGGAGTCCAGCGACATGGACCAAGCAAAAACCAAATCGTTCGTCAAAATAAATTCTGCAATCCAAGCAAACGTAAATCAAGCAAACACAAATCGATTTTCACAATTGAATCAACTTTGCACTTTAAATCACCAAATTCCATAAACTTCCGCAAACGTGACCTATGCTAAAAATCAATTTCCACAATTTGATGAACTCTACAATTTTAAATCCACGAATTCTTGAAATCCAACAAATGTAAACTCTGTTAAACGTAAATTGACTCTCACAATTTAATTGACTGGTGTAATCTAAATCTTTGAAATTCTGGCAAATGTAAATCCAAATCGATTTTCACAAATTAATTCTGCAATTCAAATCTGAGCCTGGAAAATGTAAATCAAACCAACACAAATCGATCTGTAAAAATGATTAACACTGCAACTACAAATTCAACCACACAGTGACTAAGAATTACCTCTAGCTATTCTACCAAACTGAACCGGCTATGGTGGGCCCTTGCCACACCCGAGAAAAAACTGATTACAAACTAATTCACACCTACAGCAATCTTCTCATAAACTCAACACACCTATGATAATCTTCGAGAAATCAAGAACACACTGGCATTTTAAATCGATTTCTGCTTCTAAACACCAAAGCACACATGAATGGACAACTGAAGGATGTGTTATATTAACCTCTATCATCAAAAGGCGAGTCTCTTCTTTTATATGCATGCTTACATTGTAAATTTAGTAACAGTTCCATGACATGGCAATCGTTGGAGACCAGAGATCTGGAATCCACAAAATTGGCACTTCCTAATCTAAATCATACTAACAGTTTTGATTACAACTGATTGCAGCTATATATATAAAAAAACAAAATCTTCTTTGAATGAATCGAACTCCACTATGTTGTAGAATGGCCAGCTAGCCCTCCACCAGTTTTGACTATGCCAAAGTGCTAGAAGGACGTTGAATTGCTGAGCAAGGGCTTGAGCTGGACCTTCCCATGTTGGCACCTCCATTGTAGGCTGTCTGAAAATTAATCCAAGCTAATCAACACATTTTGCAATATATCCATTGTTCTTCCCATAGTGATAAGTTGACAATAGCATATTACAAAAAAAATGCCTAATACTAGCTATAGAATAGTGGAAACAACTCTAATTATACTGCTTTTACCTTTAACTGTGGTTGATGAAGGTATGGCCAGTTTAGGGACTTAGGAGAGGGAAAAGAGAGTTGATAGGTGTCAAATTAGGCCAAAAAGGGGCTAAGGAGGTGATGAAAAATAAACAAAAAGTAGCCTCAACACCCATGCACTATTTTTTACAATGGAGTCATACTCCACCATTGCATCAACCCAAGTAGGTTGTTGCATTGCTTCCTATAAGGAAGATGGTTCAGTCACAATACATTTTCTCATGATAGCCATGTATCTAGTAAATCGGTTAGGAGGCTGTCTCAGTTTGTGTTGTGAAGTAGGGGCTCCTACAATCTGCGCAGCATCAAGTCTCAGCCTATCAGCTTCTGTGGTGTGCCTTATTCCATTTCTGATGGATGCCTCTGCATGAGTGGCTTCCTCCACTCCATGAACCCCCTCATGTGGCTGATCCACATCTTGAGACTCATCTTTGGGAACCAACAGTTCCTCCTCTACATGCAAGTCCAGCTCCCTCTCAAGGGACAACCACGTATCTTTCCCCTCATAAAATTTTATATCCCGTCACATAATAGTCATTCTGTTTTTTGAAAAATACACATAATAATTATGGGGTGTTTATGTGTAACCCACAAAAATCCCAACTTCAGCAGTCGGTTCCAGCTTCTTCCTGGCATCCTTGGTCACATGCATAGAAACATATGAGCCAAAAATCTTAAAGTGTGAAACATCTGGTTTCTTACCAATGAAAGCTTCTTCAAGTGTACTCATGCCAATTACTCTATGAGGACAATGGTTCTGCACATAAACCGCAATTTTTCTTGCTTCCACCCACAAATGCATTAGTAGGCCCTGATCATGCAACATCGCTAGTGCTGCACCCATGATCATTCTGTTCTTCCTCTTCGCGACCCCATTTTGCTGTGGGTTATGAGGCGCTATGAGTTCTCTTTTAATTCCTTCTTTTCTGCGGAATTTTTTGAATTCGTTAGAGATGTATTCTCCACCATTATCACTCCTAAGATCCTTCACTTGCTTGCCCAACTCTTTCTCCACCAATGCCTTAAACTCACAGAACTTAGAGAATGTTTGATATTTCTTTTGCATGAAGAAGATCTAGCATTTACGAGAAAATTCATCAACAAATATTACATAGTACTTATGTTTTGTTGTTGAATCAAACAAGAATGGTCCACACACGTCTGTGTGAACTTTCTCAAGGATCCCTAAAGAACGGTTCTCCTTCTCATGAAAGGTGGACTTTACATGCAACCCTTGCACTGATCTAACTGAGCAAGTGTTCCCATTGGAAGTCCAATAGATATTTGCTACATGACTTTCAAGGCTCCATGATGAAGATTTCTTAATCGCATGTGCCATAACTCGCCCTCATCCCGACTCACCTCATTTTTTTCCTTGCCCATCATGGAAGTGCAGCCATCTACCTCCAGCTTGTAGATATTCTTAACTCGAATCCCTATCCTCTTGGCTTGACCTATTTTTTTATGTCGCAGGAAAGCTTTTCCATCACTAAAAACAACATTATAGTCTCTGTCCTCCAACATTGCGAATGAGATGAATTTTTTCTTCAGACCCAGTACATGCATTACATATTTTAATTGAAATGGTTTACCTGACTCACTCTGAAAGGTAATGGTAGCAATCCCGGTAGAACTATACCATACCTTGTCACCCATCTCAATATGCATCTGGAGATCTTTCTCCTCTAAGTCACTGAAAAGTTTCTTATCTCCCGTCATGTGAAAGGAAGCACCATTATCCAAATACCACACCGATACCAATGCACTTGAAACCATGCATGCAATCAAGGAGGAGTCAAGCTCAAATTGTGAGGGAAAGGCCTCACCAGCTACAGATCCAACAACTTTCTTGTTCTTCTTCTTTTGTGGACAGTTAGTAGAAAAATGCCCATGTTCGTGATAGTGAAAAAATTTCACCTTGGACATGTCCTGCTTCTTGCCTTTAGAATTAGATTAGAATGGAATTTATTCTCCTTCCCCTTCTTCGCCTTGGTAGCCAAAGCACAATCCTCTTCATCATCATGCTTTGATGAAGAGCCAATTCTAGTGTTCCACCTAAACTCCTCCTGCACCAGATCCGACCATAGTCGTTCCCAATCTGGCAAATTTTCCCATCCATTGATAGAGTCTTCATAACTGTGCTAGCTCTTAGGAAGTCCTAGGAGAGCCAAACTCACCAAATCATCATCAGTGGCTATTATTCCCACACTCCCCAGTTCATTCCCGACATTGAACAAACTTTGTGAGATACTTTGGAATGGTGTCGCCCTTTTCCATCTTGATCTTCCTAAGTTTATCTTTGAGCGCCAATTTCCTATGGTCACTTCTGCTTTGGAATAGATATGTCAAAGCCTTCCATGAAGCATATTGTGTGGCTTTATAATGGAGGCTTGAGACAATGTGGTCTCGTACTCTCTTCAACAGGATCCTCCTCGCCTTTTCCACTTTCTTTTTCCATGCATCAAGATTGGCAGCATTTGCAACATCTGGCTTAGGAACATATTTTTCAATGAATTCCTTCAAGCCATTGTCTTCAAGTACTACCTCCATCCTATCCTTCCAAGCAATGTAGTCTAAGCTGCCCTCGAGTGCATACTCTAACCTCAAGCCATTGAAAGCCATTTCGATCTTGAATCAACTATAGCACCAAGAAATTCTTTCTGCAAATTTGAATTATATCCAGTCACAAACTCAACTCATGCTTCAATTCTACAATTTCCTGTGCTCTGATACCATGTAGAAATTATAAAATATGCATGTATATCTTGGGTTCACATGATATAACAATTTTCAAAATTTAAATACTGAATCACTTCTACAAATCTTTTGTGGAATTAAAAACACAATCGCCAATCACATGAACATGAAGAAAGATCAATCAAACAACACAGATAATTTCCTGGGGAAAGCTTACAGCTAAACATTAGGGGAATTTTGAGGTCTAAAATGGGCCTCCTAAGGAAATTATAAAATAATAGTGGAAAAAATCTAATAAGATTTGATGACATCATCAAATTTTAGAGGGAAAAATGAAGAAACTACTTTTTCAATTCATATTTTCAACTTATCTCCCAAATTTTTTACTCAAATTTCGAGCGGGAGTACTCGTTGGATGCGGAATTTAATTCCCCATCCAAGGAGTACCCATGTTGCATAATTTCGATGGGTCCTACTACACGAAAAATGAGAAATACATAAAAAAACGTGATTACAATCATGTTTTTTATGTATTTCTCATTTTTCGTGTAGAAGAGTTCATCGAAAGTATGCAACATGGGTAATCCTTGGATGAGGAATTAAATTTCGCATCCAATGAGTACTCCCGCTCGAAATTTGAGTAAAAATTTTGGGAGATAAGTTTAAAATACGAGTTGAAAAAGTAGTTTTATTATTTTATTATTTTTTAATATTTTTACTTTTTTACTCCAAAATGGTGAATCATCCATTATGGATGACATCATCATCTTGAATCCTATTGGTTGTTATAAATTTTATTTTTGTTGTACATTTTTCTTATGAGGCCCATTTTAGACCTCAAAATTCCCCTAATGAACCCCACTATCTTCTATTGTATATTATATCATGGATCATGAAACAATTACATACAAAAATCTTCTCACAAGAGCCCTCAGTACATCAACTAGTTGTTTCACATTGTCATACAAAAATTGGCAAATCCCTTAGCCAATTTACTATCTCCCTACAACCTATCTTCAATGTGCAATCCCCACTGAATGCAATCCCTAAATTGATGCAGTCCTGTCAGCCTTGCCTACGCAAGTATCATGGGCACATCCAATGTGTGTTTACTTGCATGTGTGCAAGCGGATAATGTCACAACTGATAATCAACTTCCTTTTCACCTAAAACTCAACTGGGTCTCCACTGGATCTGACATGCATGCAACTAATATTAGTAAATTCTCAATTGCATGTGAGAACACTGATTGTGAATTAATAAATATTTAATTCAATAGATCTCTCACTAGTGTATCTTCAGTTACAACTAGAAAAAATGAGTTTAAATCACTTAACTGAGTTAAACTATTTACAACTCGCACAAACTCATGCACCTCTGCACTTCAAACTCTGTTATAACTAGAATCACTATGTTACTACTAGAATTACTCTGCATGTCCCACCAACTAACCTCTAACTCGAAATTCACTTAGATAACTGATTTTCCACTTTAGTTAACTATTTTAAGTCCACATTGAGAATAGATTACAGTTTAATGTCCATCTGAAATAATTGATAATAAAAATAGACATGCACCTAAAAATAGCCTATGGCCCCACCCTAGTGTAGATGCTTAATTTTCACTAGGATCATGGGTGCCGAAAATTTCTTGTTGAATCTCAACAGTCCATATGAGGAAGTTAGAGCCCACTGATCGCCATTTCAAACAAGAAAATTTTAAAAAAATGGTCAAACGGGGTTAAAAGTCAAAAATTTGGGTTTTCCTCCATTTCGCCCAATGACAGGATGACATGTGTCAGACTATGAGTGGCTCGAATTTTTGGGCACATGTCAATTTTTATTGGTTTTAAATAAGCCAATATGAAGAGGACACGTGGCAAGCCTGGAGGCTGTCACGTGGCCCCCTCCAAGGAAGAAATTTGGCAACATTTCCAAAGTATGAATTTAAATTATGTTTTAAAGGTCGGATGTAATGTTTGGTGTGTTATTATGATTATTTCGTTGTAAAAGATAACTTTAGCTACACATAACAAATAGCCCTAACATCGATTGTGGCTAAAAAATATCTTTAAGCCTGCAATTAGATGATCCAAATAATGCTGCACAAAT
The DNA here is from genome assembly GCA_034641835.2 of Pinus albicaulis. Taxonomy (NCBI): domain Eukaryota; kingdom Viridiplantae; phylum Streptophyta; class Pinopsida; order Pinales; family Pinaceae; genus Pinus; species Pinus albicaulis. The sequence continues at coordinate 262,170 of JAXQQM020082467.1, forward strand.
CCAGATCTAAGCATAAAAGACATTAAGTAGATAAAATAAAATATGGCTCCATGCATCCAATAGACAAGGCAAGAACAATGTGTTTAAAATAATGTTTTATATTATATTAAAGAATGGGGGCACCTGAGAGGAAAACAAGAAAGGTGTTTTCCAGTTCTCCTCAATGGGAAGGGTTCTTGACAGTCCTCAGCGTTTCAGATCTAAAATTCCTCTCTCTTATTGTGGTAGAAAACCCAGACAAACATAGAACTCAATGGGAGCTCACAAGGCAAAAATGGAAAATGGTGACCAAGAGTAGATCCAGTGTGATCTAATGCAATGAAGGTGACTAATGAATGGGAAAAACCCTTCTATTTATAACAAAATATTGGGGTGTTCTAGAACTCAGTGCATGAATAAAATATTATTAATCAAATTCTAGAATCACCCTTTAGGAATATTTTATTATATTTGTTGGAGGGAAAAGGTCTTTTGACTTGGGTCAATCCCTTAATTGATAAACAATAAATAAATAAATGATTTATTTATTATTTTAGGGAGATGGTGGGAATATAATTAAATAAATAAGGGTTTATTTAATTATTTAAAAATGATTTAGTCAAATTTAACTAGGAATATTATTTAAATAATGATTTGAATAACTTATTCCTAGGATATAATTAAATAAATAATTATTTATTTAATTAATTTCCTTGTTTTGGGTTAAATATGACCGGGAAATATAGATAAATATTATTTTACATGTTGAAAGCAATTTTACTTAGGGTAAGATTAGTCTTACATGGTGTACTTGGGTTCATCTAATGATAATGAGTTAGATGACCAAAAAATTGGTGTAACAGATTGCCCCCCCAACGTACGAGTGTTAGGAGAAAATCGTATGACCGAAGTACATTGTAAGAACTCAATCACTAGGCATCATGAGGGAAATGAGAGAGAGGAATGTAAGGTAGTCTAATGTGCTAGAGGACTAGAGCCGGAGGAGACGAGACTTACAGGTGCAACAAGTCTCTAGGTGATGAAGTAGTACCAGTGTTAAAGGTGGCGGGGGAGGCATACCTATGCCCACTGATACAATAGTACAAATAATAAGGCGCCCGAAAAACCACAGAATGCAAGAATGAAGCATGTGCTGGCCTAAACATGAGCCAGAGAAATAAAATGATGAATCCCACATACATGTAATGCCCGGGATAATCATCAGGAATTATACAAGAAGATTTTAGTACATGAGATACAGATATACCCAAATGCCCCCTACACACGGGGAAGGGCTCACAAAATCTGACTGATATATGCGAATCAAAGAGGCGCTGCAAGCGGATGAGGCTGATATCATCAAATGAGAGGAGCTGCATCAAGGGCGGGAATGAAGAATTCAGCCGGGCATGTGGGGGGCTACCTGTAGGGCCACCCCCTCATGAGGGTTGAGACATCTCACATACGCCCTGGAATGACCAATAGCTGCTGCTGCATCACTGGACCATCAAGTGTATAGATCACGATCATGCTGAGAAGAGATCGAACCAAGGTACAATTCCCCCTAGACCTGGCTGCTGGAGTAAATGAGTTGATGTCGACAGAAGTAGGTCCGCCATAGGTGAGGCAATAAGAGAACCCCAACTAAGTCACGAGAGAAAATAATAGAGCGACGAATAGATAGACACTAATGATGATGAGGGAATGGGGGATACAGAGGAGCGGTTGGACAAATTCCCTTGTTAGAGCATAAAGGGCATGAATGGCTTGGAAGCGACTGAAAAAATATTAGGAGTGATAGGGGACAAGGGTACTGAAGGCCATAATGTGCGACATGAGAGAGGGACCAAGCAAGAAAGGATGGAGGACGATAGCGGGGTACAAAGGGACTCGGAATGGACTCCATGAATGTGAGGGTGACTCGACTCGGATGCTCTAAACAAGGGCGACTCGATGGTGCTGCCTCATAGTAAGGGTCCAATGGGGAACCATAAAAGCATGAGTACAATAGGGTAGCTCATGACGAAAATCAACACGAATGAAGACGATTAAGGAGGCAAAGTGGTGCCCCAAGTACAAGTGTCGTGAGTGAAGAATTTCAATTTTGAGAAGAGGTTAATAGACCTTTCATGGACAAAATGTGTCCTGGTGAAGTATCAAAACATGGAAAACTGATAGATACCCATTTGAGTGCTCGGTGAGAGCTTTCCAACGGTGTGGACGGTGTGTCAAATGGGGCTACGGTTTGGTCGCAGCGGGTGAAAGAAAAAACAGGGGTTTTCTTCTAATAAGGTGTTTTCCTCAAAAAGCATTCATTTGCTTGTGTAGCTGTGCTGAATATGGAGAGGAGAGAAGGCCCTAAGTCTTGCGGCGATCGTAGTGGACAAACCAACCGTTGGAATCGTGATCCGTCAGTGGCGGGTAAGAGGCCTAATCATACTCTTTGTTTTTGATGGTTTCAAATTTCAGATTAGGGTTTTAAATCTCAGTGACTACCCCTACTTCTTCATTACGGTCGGGTCGCACTTTTTGGGGCAAAATCTGCGACCTGGGATGCAGGTTTTGGCCTGAAAATTGCGACCTGGCCCAAGATTTTCCTAAAAAGTGCGACCTGTTAGATGTGGGAAGTTTCAGTGCTGTTGTGGGTTGAGATTCAGTTTTGATGTAGGTTAATGTAGTTTTGCTGATCTGTAGACTGAAAAAAATGATGGTTGTGTGCAGATACGGCAGATATACGGATCAAGTGGAGAGAGAGAGACTTAGGTACATTACAGATGGAAATCCAAGCGGATCAGGGTGTTCGTCGTGCACTGGCTAGATATGGGGTTCTGAAATTTTTTGAGAACCCTTTGATGCGGGCTGGAGAGCCCTTGTTGGCTCAGATTATCAATTATTGGGATCCAGATCATGAGGTGTTTATAGTGCAGGGACACAAGATTGAGCTAACGGTCTAGGATCTATATTTCTTGATTGGTCTTCCACCATTAGGGATGGTGGAAAATATGCATCCAGTGTTACCACGGGGGCGTAGTATTATGGAGTTTGTTGAGCGACATTGTCGACCAGGTGTCCAAGTCAAAGGGACTCAGATATCCATTGGGGATCTGGAGAGGTTGGAGACCCGAGCAGTGGCCACAACAGTGTTACGGGTCTTGGGGAGCCAGGTGTTCCAACACATCACTGGAGGGTAGATGATGGTTATAGAGAGCGTGTTGGGGGGGACCTACTATGGGTGGGCCCAGATGATGTTGGTGTCGGTGAAACGACAGCTGTCGCTATGCAAGCGGCAAGTGAATCATGATTGTGCCTATGGGACGGTGTTGTGTTCATTCTTATTTGAGAAGATCCCGACCTTGCGACCTCATATACAGTTACCTGATGGAGGTCCGAGAGAGCCCCGGATGCATCAGTGGGGATGACTACTGTGTAGAGGAGGGGGCAGGGTGGTCGGACGGGTGTTTCGACCAGAGTTCTTCGCCCATTGGGATCAGATGCCATTATACATAGACGATTATCCCTATAGTGGGATGAGTTATTGGGGAGATTCAGACTTGCCGCTTCCGCCTGGTCGAGTGTGGGGGCCCGATGGTAAGTGACAAGAAACTAATCTGTTATGTGCATTTTAGAGTTTGTGACTAGTATTCATGGTACTACTCTTTATATTTGTTGGAATGCAGATATAGCTCCGGTAAAACCGGCTGGATATATGGGACGACCGGCAGTAGCAGGAGCTACAGGTGCAAGTGGATCAAGGATAGCACAGAACGAGGATATGGCCGCTCTGTTGGAGGACATCCATCCTAGATGTGAGGGGCTGGTGACTGGTGTGTCGGAGCGTGGTTGGCAGGATTTATATGACCAATACATAGAGTTATGTATTGGGCTACTCTCGGAATGGCGAGGTATCATGCGACGCATGGCGATGTCCGGTCAGACGGTGCGTGATCTATGAGCTACGGGAGCAGATCCGTTGGCTCGGGATCCTCCAGAGAGTGATTAGATGTAGGACAGGTGGTGCCCCCCAGCATTTATGTAGGGGCAAGTGGTGCCCCCCATTTTTGTATTTTTGTTTTTTGTACCATGCTATGGGCATGTCATATGTTTCAGAGTATATGGACTCTAAAAACACATGTTATATGATATATATGATTTATGTACATTTTGTTTATGATGTGATATGTTATTGTCTTGTGTGTGATAAATTCCAATCTAGAACATGATTTTCGATTTGATCTACGTAGTGATTTTGACGTCGAGGGATATGGTTGAAAGTAATGAATCTAAATTCACGTATCAAAAGTTTCACTCGTAAATATTGTCTAAACAGGATAGGGTTATGCACACGATAGACACCATTGAGTTGTAAGACAAGAAGCAGGGAATCTAAATGAACATGCAGATGGAGGATGTGATGAGAGAGGGCATCGGCTAAGAGACCACGTACTGCATCATATTCGGCCTGATTATTGGTGGCATTACCAATGCAGACCCCATTTGCAAGAACCAGGGTATGCAAGGGGGTAAATATGGCCCATGCTGCCGAAGCGAGATTCCGGGAATAGCGACTTGCCCCATCGGCATAGCCAAGATAATGTATGGACGAGAGGGCCGGTGGAATACTGTCACAAGACAAGAAATGGGAGGGATGAGAAGAAGGATGGCAGCGTGAGTAGAGGGTAGACATCCACTGACAACTATGGGAGGGAGCAGTCCAGGTAGGAATTCTAGGACTCATAGATCGACGAGAGGGAGATGAATGAGAACTATGGGATGAAGAGCGGGAACTCAGGCTGCGAAGAACATCATAGATACGGATGGTATGATCATGATTATGGGAGGAAATGGAAAGGTCAAGGAAACCACATGACGCTGTAAAGCCACCTAAATCATCAGTATGGGAAGAGAGGCGCAGACACGGGTCATCATGGGGAATGACAGAAGAATAGGTAAAAAGATGGTCAAAGCATGAAGAGCCCGAGAAAGTGGCTGAATGAGAATCAAGCAAAACAGATGGAGTGGATTCAGAGGGAATGTACTCCAAGGGTCGTGCGGATGATGATAGGTATAGGAGGGGGGCAACAGGTTCCTACATCTCAACATCAGGGGGAGGAATATCAATAGTAGCAGAGGGATCCTCGAGTAGACCTGATGCATACTGAGCAAGGATGGGAGAGGTGGATTGATTTTTTTAAACTTCGTACTCGTGAATGACCTCTAAAGAGGCTCGGTAATGCGTGAGGTGAGGAAAATGGTGAGAATAATGGCCATGGACACCACACAGATCACAGGGTTTGGTGAGTCTGCCTGGAAGCAGACAGGGAGAAACAGAGGTTTCAGGGACCGTAGAGACTGGTGGAACCCGACTTTAACCAAAGGGCTGGATACGAGGCAACTCGGTAGACAAGTAAGGGTGGATGACCGATACTGGCCACACAAGGCCTTCGGCTTCAAGGTGGGGGGAGGGGTAGGGTAGGGTGCGATGACCTTGTCTTTGGATGCCTCCTTTAGAGTTTTTCTTTTGTTTCCTATAGTTGTTGCTGCACGAGGAGGGTCCTGCGAAGGGGATAGGGGCACTGTAGCGGTGGAAGGAGCGAAGGGAATCGGTTGCACTAGTGTCATATCTATGTATGGTTTGGGGTGGCCCGGTGGGGTCTCAGCTGGAGGGGTAAGATACCATACTGGAATTCCCAAGGTTAAATTAGGGAGGGAAAGGGTGGCCATGACGGGGACCAAATAGACGCCGAGGGGGGGGACCAAGGAAAGGTATCTGACCGGCGGGGTAATGACCAGGAGGGACAGCTCCCATATGGTGAAGACCTGAGGGAACTGACTCAAGAGGGTAGGGAGGTTCCTGAGTGTGAGGTGGGTGGGAAGGTTGAGGTGAAAAAGGTTCGGTTGACTGAAGCGAAGGGCTAGGAGCAGGTTGTTGTGGGTGAGATTGAGGGTTCTGACTAGCTGGAGCAGGTTGTGGAAGGCCAGCTTGAGACGATTGCATCATGCAAACATTCGCTAAACTGGGGTCAGAGACAGTAGGAGGGGGAGGACCAAGAAAAGTTCCAAGCAAAGAGGAGTCTTTGTAGATGCCAGGGGAAACACTGGTCAAAGAATCAATAGTTGGTTTATTGGTGACAGTAGAGATGGTGGACTCAAGGGAGGTATGAGATTTTGGTTCATGGTAGGTCAACTCGTCAATGGTGACAATATTTCCATTATGAGGAAAGAACATCTTGCGGTGGAGTGAGGATGGGATGGTAGACATGGCATAGGTGTAACTACGCCCCAAGAGAATGTTGTAGTCAAGAGGGGCATCGATAACTTAAACGTCGACAAAAACAGTCTTGCCTGCAAGGGTGATAGGACAATTACAGAATGGGCCAATGGGCTAGGAGGCATGGCCATCCCATGCATGAAGGGTGATTGTAGAAGGGGCCAGCTCAGGGGATCCGAGTTGTTTCCAAACCGAAGCAGACATTACACAGGTAGATTCCCCCTCATCAATAATACACCGAGCGACATTGGCATTTCAGGTTTTTACTGGGATTTCAAAAGCAATCGAAGGAGGAAGAGGGGGATGGTCTGACTGATGGGCGTCAAAAAAAATCAATTGGTCATCAGCAGGATTTACAACACCCACGGTGGATAGTAGAGCCTTCTTTTTAGAAGGACGCGACTGGAGGAGTTCCAGTGTTGAAATGTCAGTAGGAGATTGGGCCAGATCATCTACTATGTTGTATGAATGGGCAGCCCAACCAGAGGCAGAATTTCGGCGTAATGGTCCCTTAGGAGTCTTGGGATGAACCTCAGCTTTGGGTGGAGGGAGTTTCAAGGGACCATTGGGTGTCGATAGAGGCTCGGTAGGATTTGAAGATGGAGACTCGAAGACAGATGGAACGAGAGGTGTGGAATACTAACAGGACCGAGTTTCAAGGTTAAGGTCTATGGTGAGGTGTGGGTCAAAGGCCATCATGAGAATCTGGTAATCAGAGGAACCAGAAGGGGAAGGTTGGGTGGTTACTGGGGCATGAGGTGGTTGAGTGACCATGAATCCTTGTTGAGGGAAAGGATCGGTAAACACAGTGGGTTGAGAAGTAGCTGGGGTGGGGGGGATAGTAGGGGAGGAGTGTGGTCCCCACATGGTGGCCTGAGACTTCCACATCTGCCGCATTTGTGGTAATAAGGGACAATCGTGAGTGTAGTGACCATAAACACTACAACACAAACATGGCTTATTGGTGCGAAGCAGCCTATCCGGCTTGGGTTGAGAGCCCTGTGGCTAGTTGCCAGTGGTAGAGTCAATACTAGAAGGATTGGATCCATGATTACCAGAAGCGGATTGATTGCCTTTTCTCTTCCTTTGAGAAGGAATAAAATTAGTTTCCCCCTGTTGTGCAAATACTTGCCCTGGAGGGGGTAGTAAGTGTCATTACAGGGGTGGAGAAGGCAAAGGAGTTGGAGGTCCAAATGCTGGAGGAGATGGGACACCAGGTTGTGGATACAGATAAGGGGTAGGATGGGCAGCATTGAGGTAAGCAGGAGGGTGGGAAAAAGGAGGAGGCATGCCGTATCCTGGATACATGCTACCTGGAGGGGAAAAAGTGCTGGAGGGGCTGGCCCCTCCTAGAGGGAAACCATAACCCGGAAGAGGTTGGGCAGAGGTATGTGACAGGGTTCCAACGATACCGTCAGCAGAGTGAGATGCCCTCGAGGCATTAGAGCCACTGGGCTTGGGGAGGTCAGGAAGGACAGTATAAACATAACCAGATTGGGCATAGATAAGGTCATATTTCAAGGCTATTTGGAGGGCAGCTTCTTCGGTTTGGGGAAAAATGGGATGTGACATCTTTGCCAATGGGAGGTAAGAGATAAAGGAACCAAATCTACAAAACCCGATCTTCAAAGGGGGAGCGCGACACAAGCTTCGGCTTCGCCGCCATTCCTCGTCGCCATTCCCGGACATGAGCGGAAAGCATGGGCGGAAAGGCGGTCGAAGAGATTGATGGAAAGAGGTTAAGAGTTCAAGACTTGTCGATCGGGAGAGGGAGCTGAAATAAGATAAAAAAGGATTGGGTAATGGTCGCAAAGGTGGTATGGGAAGAGGTGGCTTGATCAACATACCATTTAGAAGCTTCGTCGGTAAGCGTGCATTGGAACAATCGAAGACAGATGGAGTCATCGGTGATGGAATTGGAGGAACACCGCATGTGGAAAGATCGAATATGGTTAGAGGGATCTTCACTAGAAATTCCTTCGAACTTGGGAATGTCGGAGGGGAGCTTAGTTGGCATAGCAGGCCAACTGACATCGTGGCGGATAGGATCGTTAATCAGCTGATTGAAGTCGGGGAGACTGAGGCCCACCATATAAGGGAGCAAAGGGGTAGTCGAGGTAGGTCCCGTAGTGGTTCCACTGGAAACAGACCCAGCAGTAGAATTAGGGTTGCTGCTGGTAGTAGGCCCTGAAGTAGACATGGTGAAAGTAACAGGGGGAGAACCAGGAGTAGGGGGAGAACCCGAACAATCATAAGAAGAGCCAGAGTGCGGACTCGGGGGAGGACTTACTCGATGACGACGGGAAGGAGGAAGTCGACCAATCGGAAACTGAGGGTGAAGGCCAAGAAGTCTCTGGGACAAACGCCTTGGAGGCGCAATGATGACGGGAATAAGAAAATCGACAGGGGCAGGGAGGGGTAAAATCAAGTGAGATCAATGTTGAAAAAAGGGTAGAGAGGTGCAGTGTCAATTGATTTTAAAGGCTTTGCCAGGCGGTGTTAACCAGGCTCTTCTTCACTTAGGGTCAGTGTGTGGCGTGCGTTAATTTTAATTGTTTAAACCCAGATATTTTGAGAGTAAAAGAAAAAGTGTGCTGCGTAACTGAAAATAAATCTGCAATAAATAAGACTGAAAGAATAGAAAATTAACAGCTAATAATGCATCAATCTAACCCAAGAAGGCGGGACTCTCAAAACTAGTCTATAAGAGGGAAAAAAGTAAGAAAAGCACGCGAAAAAGATGCCAATAGATCAAAGGTCAGGAGGGATGGGGATCTAAAGGAGAAATCTGCTGAAAAGGGGTGCAGAGAACAGCAAAGAGGCAGAGGCAAGGATTCTACTAAAAAGGAGGAGGTCAGTTAAAAATAGAAGGGACAAGGAGGCGGCCCTAGAAATGAACCCAAAAAAAAATATATGAGGTGATTTGAAAGGGAGAAGAGCTGATCTAAAGGGATTTGAAAATGAGGTATCATATTTGAAAGCAATAAGGCTGAAACCTTGGAAATTTAGACTTCTGAAACAACAAAAACTCTCCCACAAAAAGCGGAGGGTACTAGAGCCCTAAGGGGCAACTTTCCGACTTAGTTGAGTGAAACATATCAGAAACAAGTCTGAACGGGCTGGAGACCGAGGCCGGAAAACCCTAACGTAAGCTTCGTACAAACCGAGAAAAACTGAAAATTGCAAAAGTGTGTCGCAGTTTCGACTCATGCATCGGGGTCTGAAGACGTGCAGATGGAGCGAAAGTGCAACCTCAAGGCTGTCGCACTTTTGGGCCGATAAGTGTGACTCGCAGTCCGGCTCTCTCGTGGCGTGCATTTCGTAAAAATTTGTCGTCTCAGCCGTACCGATGTCTCGCTAATTCGCGCAAAAAGGCCGAAACACACTAAGTTAAAAATTTGACTCGTTTGAGGTTTGAGAGGTGGAAATCACCAAAAAATAGGAAAAACAAAAAATGGAAGAGAAACCCTAGGGTCTGAAATAGCTGGATATGCAGGAATAGATAAAACGACAGCGGTCGCAAAAGAAAACCCGTGTGGAGTCGCCAATTGTTAGTATGATTCTTTCGTCGTAAAAGATCACTTTAGCTACGCATAAAAAATAGCCCTAACATCGATTATGGCTACCAAACATCTTTAAATATGCAATTAGATTATCCAAATAATACTGCACAAATCCAGATCTAAGCATAAAAGACATTAAGCAGATAAAATACAATATGGCTCCATGCATCCAATAGACAAGACAAGAACAATGTGTTTAAAAGAATGTTTTATATTATATTAAATAATGGGGCACCTGAGAGGAAAACAAGAAAGGTGTTTTCCGGTTCTCCTCAATGGGATGGGTTCTTGAAAGTCCTCAGCGTTTCAGATCTAAAATTCCTCTCTCTTATTGTGGTAGAAAACCTAGACAAACATAGAACTCAATGGGAGCTCACAAGGCAAAAATGGAAAATGGTGACCAAGAGTAGATCTAGTGTGATCTAATGCAATGGAGGTGACTAATGAATGGGGAAAACCATTCTATTTATAACAAAATATTGGGGTGTTCTAGAACTCGGTGCATGAATAAAATATTATTAATCAAATTCTAGAATCACCCTTTAGGAATATTTTATTATATTTGTTGGAGGGAAAAGGTCTTTTGACTTGGGTCAATTCCTTTATTTATAAACAATAAATAAATAAATGATGTATTTATTATTTTAGGGAGATGGTGGGAATATAATTAAATAAATAATGATTTATTTAATTATTTAAAAATGATTTAGTCAAATTTAACTAGGAATATTATTTAAATAATGATTTGAATAACTTATTCCTAGGAAATAATTAAATAAATAATGATTTATTTAATTAATTTCCTTGTTTTGGGTTAAATATGACTAGGAGATATAGACAAATATTATTTTACATGGTGAAAGCAATTTTACTTAGGGTAAAATTGGTCTTACATGGTGTACTTGGGTTCATCTAATGATAATGAGTTAGATGACCAAAAAATTGGTATAACATGGTGGAACAAAATTTTTCGGTGGAGGTCGAGGTCGAACCCACGAGCTCCCCCACACAACCCACACGCTTTGCCACATGGTCTATGCATTAGATCTTATAATACAAAGGCCACAACATGTATTTAAGTTTTAAAATGGGTTTCAGCGGAGTTTAAAGGGGCCAATCCATAGTTGCTATGGGATCGTGGCCCAAAACCAGGAGCAGAGCACTCCATGTTAATGCGGAGATTAGAGTTAATACATAGCATTAACCCTTAATTAAATGTAATTTGCGCTAATCAAATGTTTAAATGCGCAGTTTTTTAATTGCGCTTATTGCGGTAAGAATCCATTTAATGTGTGTTTAAGAGTTAATTAACTCCAGTTTAGTTTGGTAGGTTCCACTATTTTCGATGCCACTTCTAGATTTGATGGCCTTAATTGGAGTTTCTCCAGTTTTAGTGGATTTTCTTAGGAAAATATTGAGGAAGCCATAACTTTGGCATATTCGACCAATTTTGGCTCCAGAATAGTCATTCCTAGATTATTTGGATGTTATGAGCATGATGGTGTAGGTTGCAAAGGCGTTGGATCACTTCTATAAGTGTTTTTGCTACTTTGAAGATTAAAGAAGCTTAAGGCCACCAGGAGAGGAGGTCATGCCTAGATCAGCTGGAGACCATTTTTAGAGATTGAACAGTCTATTTTGAGGTTTATGGGTCTTCTGAAGTCAATGGAGTAGGTTGCAAAGCCATTGGAGCACTGTAAGTGCATGTAATCAGACATTTGACCATTAATCCCAAGTGACCTAGCAAATTGAAGTAGGTCTATGGAGATGTAGCCCAGGAGGAGTGAACTTCGTTATCAGCTATTGTGTAATGTGTTTGTTGTGTATTATTTCTATATATTTTATTTTTGTACATGATTTTTTAACAACTAATTAATTCATAAATTGCTCATAAAAAACTCTAAAACTTAACACATAAACCACTTCACAAATAGCTAATTTGAAACAATCCTAAACACACTATTATTTTTATATTGATGAGAGAATTAGCACAACAAATTTAATTTACACATATTCAGATCAAGTTCATTAATAATACACTCATTCAGTATCAATCCAAAATTAGATAACCTTTTATTATTAAATTAATATAATATTATATTTTAAATATATTATATAAGATTTTATTCACAAATTCATATAATTTTAAAAAAAAAAATTTAAACTACGGCTATATGCTTTGCGAATAAGGATTTAGTCTTCCTTTTATTTAAACATACGAAACAATTACTAATTAAAAAAATCATTATCAAAATAATAAACTAATATTAAATAAAACCATTTTAATTTAATATTTTATAGTTTTTATTAATAAAATTAATATAAATTACACTTCTACTTCTCATTTTCCAAAAATATATTAATCATTTATTCCTGAACATTATTCAACTTGAATTAATATCCCTTGAATTTCTAAAAGAAAATATTTAATTAATTAAATATTGTAATTTTTAAAATTATTTTATTATAAAATTCACTTTCCTGGGCCTCCAAGAAAGTGTATTTACTATTGTAAATAGACATTAATATTTTAATTGATTCTGATTTGATTATAAGAGATCTGACTGGGAGTTGTTTCTTGGCTGCGAAGAAACAATTTATTGCACACAAACGACGAAATTTCGAAAGAGGCCTCCATTTAAAACGTCACCTTCGGCTGAAAAATAATAAATTTGTAACCCTAAGCTATATCATCTAATTAAACGGGAACTGGTTAAACGTGTCCTAATGACGACAATAAGTTACTGTTATTTCCCGTCAAAAGTCAGTGACGGTAAAAGACGAAATAAGTTCACGCTTGATTGTCAAAGGGAGTATTAACAATGTTAAGCCTTACTTCGTGGGTGTAGATTATTTGGGAAAACCGGTAATTTTTTTTTTTTTTTTTTTTCGTAATTAGTTGTTTTTAATGTGATCTTTTGAGTGTTTTTTTAATTTGATTATACAAAGTTTATCTATTAAATTTTTTATTTTAATAAATTTCTATCTACAAATTTTTTAAAAAAAATAAATCATTTTTTTTTTTTTAAATAAACACAACAGTGTTTTTTTTTAATATTATTGGTTAAATGTCTTATTAGCCCTGTGTGTTCTATTAGGTTTCCCAATTAGAAACACTAAATGTATGTTCAAGATCTTGTTTTTATGAAGAAACAAAGTCCTAAGTTGAAAGATGTAAACCAATAGCACAAAGCAAAAGAAATCATGATGGATCAAACTTCACTAGTTAATTTTAAATTATTATTTGTGAAGTAATTATATCGAGAAGCATATAAAATAGTTTTGTTAAATTTAGGATAAAACAGTTTTAAATCTTAACATATTATTTATAAAATAACACCATGATGAAAATTTATAAATCAATGTTGAATATATATTAATTAAATAAATTATATATATATAAATTAAAAATATATATAAAAAAATTACCATATCATTTAATTTATTATATCCAATAATATAATAATATCCAAATTATCCATTAAAATACACACAACCATCATATTATATAGAACCCCATCAATTATTTTTACATTGAAAATGCAGCTGCCCTTCTTTGCGTGCTGTCTTTTCTTACGCGCCAAAACGAGCAAGGAAAACAGCGTTATTATTTTTATTTATATTTTTAATAATATATAAAACTATTGTATAGCTTATTATTAATTTTTTTTCTTAAAGAGTTTTAAGAAGACTCTTTTTTATTGAAGGTTTTTCCTCATGTATAATTTATTTATTATTTTATTATGTAGAGTTTGTATTTTTTTAAAATCTGTTAAGATTATATTTTATAAGGGATATAATAACTTCACATCAAAAAGGTCTATTCAAGACTACGTAAACATTATGAACAAGACTCCGTAAACATTATGAACACTCTGCTACACCGCCAAACAAATATATTTTATAAATTAGAGTAAAATTAACATTTTAAAAATAAAATATTATAAAAGATTTATAATTTTCCCCTGTATATCTCCGACGAATCTTGTCAGGTTAATGACGGGAACTCGTTCAATGTGTTCGAATGAGGGAATAAGTTACCGTTATTTCAAGTCAGACGTCGGCGGGCGTAAAAGAGCGCACATGCGACATTTTGGAGTTCCGTCATCTTATATAAGAAAACCCTGCGCATATCAGACATTACCCGAAGCCCTTGCATTAGAATTTCCATGGCGATTCTCAATTCGTTTCTCCAGGCTGTTTTGCTTCTCGTAATTTCCTTAATCTTCCTCCGACTGGTTCTCTGGAAGGTCTGGCTCTACAGGAACCTGCCGCCAGGCCCCCCGGCATTGCCGATTGTAGGGAATCTCCTTCAGATTGGATTTGACAGCGGCGCGTTCGAGAGCTCAGTGAAGAAATTCCATGAGAAATATGGCCCGATATTCACCATGTGGCTCGGTCACCGACCTCTGGTGATGATCGCCACCCGCGAGCTTGCCCACGAGGCGCTCATACAGAAGGGCTCCATCTTCTCTGACCGCCCACTCTTTCGCGGGTTGCGGAAAATCTTCAGCGGCAACCGGCACAGCATCAATACGGCCGCATACGGGCCGCTGTGGCGGAGTCTTCGCAGGAATCTGGTTAGCGAAGCCCTGAGCCCTTCGGCGATGAAGGCCTTCGGGGAGGTGAGGGACTGGGGCATCGGCCGCCTCCTAGAAAATTTGAGGAACGAAGCGGCACGCAACGAGGGAGCCGTGAGCGTCGTGGAGCAGTTTCGAAACGCGGTCTTCTGTATTCTCCTGTGAATGTGCTTCGGTAGCAAGCTGGACGAGGAGACCGTAAAAGCCGTGCAGGGCGTCCAGCGGGAGGCCCTCTTGACCGGTAGACTTCTCGACGAAACCTTACCCATTCCGGCGTTCTTCTACCGGCAGCGCCTGCCGCGGATAGTGGACTTACGTCATAGGCAGACAAAAACTCTGCTCTCTCTCATAAACCATCGCCGCGATGCACCACTTCCGGCCAGCGTCGCGTACGTGGACACGCTGTTCAATTTGACAGTGGACGGCGGCCGAAAACTCGACGACAACGAGCTGGTGACCCTGTGTTCAGAATTCATCGACGCCGGCACCGACACGACCATGACATCCCTGCAGTGGCTGATGGCAAATCTAGTTATCCATCAAGATATACAGGCCAGATTATACGGTGAGATCGTTAGCGTCACTGGTAGGGGGAAACCAGTGGAGGAAGACGACTTGCGGCGGATGCCTTATCTGGAGGCCGTGGTGAAGGAAACCCTGAGACGCCT